>CM066312.1:66460457-66677088 GCA_033807775.1 Saussurea involucrata | reverse complement strand
AAGTAGCTTTAGGACCATAGGAATGAGTATTTGAAAGCTTTAAATGAGCAGGGCTCGTACCAAGAATGCCTTTAGCATAAGAGATTGGAGGAACCTTAGGTTCATATGATTTCTTATGTAACACCCTAAAATCGGGAAAACTTTTAAACTTGCTGAAATATGGAAAAGTATTACTAACATAGACATATCACCCAATAAAGGGGAAATAAAGTATGGCGTTTACAATTCCAAGGAATGAGCAATTAACGGTTCAACAACCTAATAATCTAAATCAACAAGCCTTAGATTACATTCGGGTGTTTTCTAATTGGTACCAAAAATTCACATTGAAAAACCATCATGTACGCCCCTAAATACTTCCAAAAATACTATCATCCTTCTTGACTCTTCACTCATCCCCGAGAAGCCCCACCACTTGGAAGCCCTATCAACATACCCAAGAGAAGAAGTGTTAGTCTAACACGATGAGAGTAAGAACCTACAATTCATAATAGTAAGAGTTAAATTGAGGTACGGTGGGAAACATAATGAACCCCATGGTGGAAGTCATTTGATATCCAATGCTTCAACTGTTGATGGAAACTTGATAATTAAAGGTATTTACATGTGACAAGGTAGCCATATAACCGTTAGTAGCAATAATCACATATCATCAATACGTTGGAAACAAGCGCAACCCCGAGGAGTCTATAACTTGTGAGTCCCCATTTTCAACCACTCCAGGTCTTTACACTGGGTCACTCTAAATCCACAAACAAGCACTTTGGAATTACACCTTACTGCCCATGAGACGATACCCGACCATATAGGCCCACATCTTACTTATCATGGGTCCCGATGCCTATTCCATGTTACGACTCTAGTGCCTATGGATCCATTACACTCAATGAATAAACAAAGACTCTCATGTAGCCCAACAATAATAATCATTATAAGTTTAAGCATAATAGTGACATTAAAACATACTTCCCATTTGGGAATATCAACATAAGACCACCACATTTGACTATAAGGCACCATGATTCTCCAAATTAGGTTTTGAACCCCATTATAACATAGAAACTCTTTTTCATGAGCATTTCCTTGAAACCCCAAGAATTTCCAAAACCCTAATTTTGACCTAAAATGGTCAAAATCATTCTAAGTGATAAAACTTGTAGATTAAGGACAATACCACTTGGTGATCAAGAAATATAACCCATTTCACCTTTACCACTATTTATTTCAACAAGATCTTGTACTTTCCAAAAACCCATTTTTAGGCATAAAGTGTAAAATATGAAATACTGATGAAATAAGGTAATAAGATGGTAACCCAACAAGATAAACATGGATAAAGCATGTAGAGTGAAGATAATTCAACTTAGAGAGTTATAGCTTAACCCTAGATTTCAAGTAACTAATTGAGGGAGGGTGAAATGAACTTGGAGCTTTTTAAGGAGATTTGAACCTTCCACAATCAAAGCTTAAATACCTAAAGTGATCATAAATGATTAAGGGTTTGGTAGATCGGAGCATCAATGGCAAGAAGAGGGCTTGAGAGGATGAACACTTACCCTTTTCTTAGAGAGAAATCGACCTTGAGTTTCCACAAATAAGATAAAAGTGAGACAAAGTCGGGCTGCTGCACTTTATACCCACAGACCCCGCTCGCGACAATGCTTCGCGATAGTGACTATGTCACAGTCGCGGGCAAAGTCGCCCAGGCCGCACCACCTATGGTACATGGGCCATGACAATGACTAGCGACTGTGCCCCAGGGCACTGTCGCGTGGCACAGTCGCACCCACTGTACCGACTGCTGTTTGTTTTTCCCAACTTTCGTCCCTCTTCGATCGGTTAAGTCCAAAATGGAAAGTTAGGGGTCCCGGTATCGAAGCATGCCTTATCTCTACTCGTAGAAATCACAAGATTCACCCAAATGATTATGAAATCCAACTCTAAATTCCCGGGTCTTACAATCCTGCCCAACTTGGAAAAGATTTCGACCTCGAAATCTTCGGCTAAGCAAACCAGTGGGGATATCGGCGTCTCATGTCCTTTTCCGCTTCCTAAGTCACGTTGGCACCCCAATGGTGCTTCCATTGCACCTTGACCATGATCACTTCCTTGCGTCTAAGTCTCTTGGTTGTCCTCTCCATTATAGCTTCGGGCTCCTTGACGCAACGATTGTCATCCACCCGGATTTCCGACAGTGGTATCACGCTTTCCTCTTCCGCCAAGAACTTTCGTAAGTAACATACGTGGAATGTTGGATGAATTCCGTCCATTTCCGGTGGTAAATCCAATTTGTAGCCTTGGGAACCCACACGTTCTAGAATGGTGAATGGCCCGAGGAAACGGGGACTCAACTTCCCTCGTTTCCCAAAACAAATCAAACCTTTCCAAGGTGACACTTTCAACATCACGCGCTCCCCCACTTGGAACTTTATCGGTCTCCTTTTCTTGTCGGCGTAACTCTTTTGTCGGTCTTGGGCCGCTTTTAAACGCTCTCTAATGATCTTGACTTATCGGCCATATCTTAAACAATTTCTGGTCCGACAAATTGCTTTTCTCCCGCGTCCAACCAACACGAGGGAGTCCTACACTTTCTCCCATACAAAGCCTCAAACGGCGCCGCCTTCAAGGTCGAGTGATAACTATTGTTGTAGGAAATCGATTACGCATGCCCTTAACATATCCTCCAAGATTTTAATAGTCCTTTCACTTTGTCCATCCGTTTGTGGGTGATACGCCATGCTCAAGTTTACCCTCGTACCCAGTTCCTCTTGCAAAGCTTGCCAAAATTTTCGACGTGAACCGACTCTCCCGGTCCGAGACTATGGATACGGGCACACCGTGCCTTGAGGCCACTTCATCAATATAGAGCTCCGTCAATTTGTCCATCAGTAAGTGTTGGAACCCAGATACACTTAATCAAGATTAACAGTCTATTAGTTGAGTTTAGAGTTTGATGCGGAAGCGTATTAAACTAACAGATATGTTTGATAGATATTAGAACGCACATATATAAAGAAAACAGTAAGGAATAAAAAGGATTTCTTGAACAGTTACTGTTATTCAATATATAATAAGAACACGAAGAACAGATTAAGAACTGTTGGTGTGTGTGAGAATATAACACTCAGATATTTGACAATAACGTTTGAGAGTATTAGTGATTCCTTGTGTATTCATTCTTAGGAAGATCTCAACATGAGACTTCCTTTTATACTACTCTTAGAAGACTATGAAGTAGGTCACTGTTCCTTTTACGGCATGAATAGTGAACTAAATGGTGTGAACAGTGGACTGGATGGTGTGAGCAGTTGTTTGAGCCATGCACATTTAATGGAGCAGATGTACTATTGGTAAATGCATTAAATGGCGCAGACGTCTATTTTGTACCCTGCCCTATTGAGTCCACTCAGAGCTTGACACGTGTTTTGACAGTACTTTTCCATGCAAGTTGATGAACGTATCCAGTAATATCTTCCAAGTCTTCATAGCAGACCACAGAGGCTCTGTAAGGCATTACAGAGGTTCTATGGTCTGACCTTCTGTGGAGCAGTCCACTTGTTTCCGAGTTGATCTTCTTCTTGCGCACTACAGAGGTTCTGTGATTACCTCTGTAGCTTCTGTGGCTTTCTGGACTTGATCTTCTGGAAGAAGTGGCAGAGCCTCTGTGAGAGGCTTTTCTATACTTAGCCTATTTTTCACTACTTCTAAGTATTTCTATGATTAGGAAGATTGAAGCTAACAAACTCCCCCTAAGTAGTGAAAAATAAAAATTTGACTTTGAGTTTAGTTAGGCTAAGTTGGATAAGACAGAGGTTAAACAATACCTCGAAATTTCTTTCATTTAGAAATATGCCAGAGACATTTTACATTTGAGTACAATGAAAGATAAAACTTTTAACTTTGTTTGCAGAGATTTGAGGTCTGAGAATTAGATTTTGGCATCTTTGAAATCATTGTAGCTTCTGTTGTCTCTTCCAACTTTTCTGATCTCTTTGTAGAATCTGATGCAGAGTTCTCTTAGGCGAATTGTTGCGTCAATCTCTCTTATGATAGTATCTGCAGCATCTTTTTCCATTTTCTTTGAACCTCTGTATTTCACAAGGCTTGCTCTGAACTTGTTCAGAGTATTTGTTGCGTACTTCTAACAGTCCATGCATACAAATAGTTTATTTTCGCCTTGAGGGTTTTGAAATACTAACCCAAACCGTGGTTCTGTGATGATTGAGTTTGGTATGGCGTCTGGTGGGCAGCGATCCTCTGGTGGTCGTAGATCCAGATGTTTGAGACCGAGATCCTTTCCCAGCTGGAAATCTATCATGCTGTAGACCAGAAGCTTTTCCCTCATCGCTTTTCTCAATACTTGATAGGCTCTGGTGTTTGCCTCTGTGTTGTAGTTGTCCTTTGTCCATTGCAGAAGGTCAGGTAGATCGTATGGATTGATGTTTCTTAAGTCAGCATCAGCGAAGGTAGATTCTGAATTGTTCTCTCTTCTGACTTTGTAAAGATTGTACCTGACCCTTGGATAGGTTCTTGTGAAGGAGAATCGGCATAAGATCACTTTTTTGATCTTGTGAATTCAGAAAACATCTGCTTTGGTTCTTGGCTTTGTTCTCGTGAAGATGTTCTCAAATTCTTCTCTGATCCTTGGATCTGTCACATGATCTGTTGGATAGTTTGTCTGAAAGGATTGTTTGTAGAGGTATTTGTATACCACTTCTTCCATTTCTTCATGTGTTGGACCAGGTCGTGGAATTTGTCTTCTGAGACTCTCCATCTGTTGAACAACTTCTGCAGCTCTACCAGTTAAAGGAATTTCTGACAGAGGCTTCAATCCATGTGCCCAGTCAACTTCTTCGGGTTTTGGGGTTTGAAAGGCGTCAAACGCACTCTTCATCAGTTTCTCTGTTGGCTTTGACAATGTTTTCTTCTTCTTAGGCTCTTCTGTCAGTATCCCTTTGCCTTTATCTTTTGTTGTCGTGGCAGAACCTGTTGCTTCTGTGGGATTTGAGGTTTGCACTTCTGTAGGTTTGATGGAGGTTGCCTCTGTGGATTTTGACGATTGTGACTTAGAGGACTTTTGTGGCGATGGTTCTGTTGGCTTGACTTGCTCTGTAACCTCTGTTGGAGGTTGTTTGGTGACTTCTTCTGTGAGCTCAGTTTCTGTTGATGAAGTGTTGTCATTGAATCTTCTTGCCATTCTGAAAGCTAAAGTGAACCTGTGCCTTTCTTCTTCTCTCTTCACCATACGATCACTCATTGTTGTGTGCATCCTTTTCAGAATGTCAGAAGCAGAGGTCGTTGCTCTTTTTGGTTTGGTGGCAATCGACTTTCTTCTGGGTATGGTTTGGGGTGTTTCCACAGAGGTGGGTGTTTTCTCTGTGGTTGGTTCATCTGTTTCTTCCAAAATGATTACCTCAGGGGCGGTTGTTGCCTCTGTGGCTTGCTGTTCTGCTTCTGGAGTTTTGGTTTCGTCAGGAGATGATTCCACAGAGATGGGTGTTGTCTCTGTGGTCTTTTGGCTTTGTTGTTGTCGGGTCTGTTCTGGAGGTGCTTGACTCAGAGGTTCTGCGGCTATTGGTGGACCTGTAAGTCCTCTGCTTGCAGTTTTCTCTGTAGTTTTCTCCCCCTCAGGATGATCTGATGGACCAGGATGGTCATCATCATCAGAGTCATCCTGACCCTTGTCTGATGTACCCTCTGCTCTGCAGGAAGCATCGGGTTTCTTTGGCATTGTGGCTCCAGCAGCGATCAGTTTCGCGCAGACATCATCACAGAGGCCAAGAAGAGTTGCTAACTCTGGCTCTGTTTTGAATCTCATCCTTCCTACACTTTCTCTGAAATCTTTGACGAAGTTAGCATTGGCAGTGGTGAAGGAAAGGATGACTTCTGTCACTTGATTAATCACGTTCTGCCCAAGCTCTGTCAGCTGTGCTCTTGTCATGTAGTCTTTGGGTTGCATCAGCATGGTATTTCGTATGGCTTCTTCTTGAACTTTTTGTAGGGCCTTCTGTAGATCTGCAGGAGTGATGCCCGTTGACACTGAAGTCTGTTTGTTCAATTGATCAAGGAATTTGTTGATTGAGTTCTCAATCGAAGAAGTAGTTGTTGCGGCAGAAGTGGCTGTTTCTTTGGCAGTGGTTGTTGCAGAAGACTTCATCTCTGAGATGGCGTTTTTCACCTCTGTGGACAAATCGTCCATTTTGGTGTTCAGATTCAAGAGAGCTGTAGATGTTGTCTCTGCAAAAGATTTGAAAGAGCTTTGCAACTCTTTCATTGTTTGGTTCACAGAGGTGACAAGGGTTTGGAACTCATCCCTTGATACTTGTGTTCCTTGTGTAACCTCTGGAGGAACACATTCGTCTCCAGAGTGAGTCCCTGTTCCTGGGACACCTTCGTTCACCCTTGTTTGTACGATGGGCTGGAAGGATTTCCTTCTGATCCTCGAGAGGAAACCTGAGTTTCGTTCTCTACAGAAGTTCTGTGAAGAACAGAGTCCAAATCCACTCCAGAGGTGGGTATTGGAATGTCCTTCTGTTGACTAGGAGACTTGTCTAGAGTCTCTTCGTCTCTGTGCTCACTACTTCTCTCTGAAAGAAGGTTTGGCCTTAATGTGTGCGTGACAGAGGAAACGAATTCCTCTGTAGGGTGTTCTTGTGTGATCTGGGGCGATTGATCACGAACATTAGGTGAGTCTCTTTGAGGAGACTTCCTAGGAATGGATTCCCCGGTTTCTGTGGGCACAGAGGTTGCAAGAGTAACCTCTGGCTGGATGGGTTGGGTTAGGATCGAGCTGTGCTGCTCTTTTTCAATAACTCCTTCTGCAGCTAGACCTGCGGAGTTAGAAATGTGGGTTGCACTGGGAGTTGGGTTTGGTTGTGTGCCTTCTTCAACTTCGGCATCTTTTCTTGTTTCTTCTTCTGGGTCTGTGGAAGTTCCTTGCTCTGTGCGCAAGGAGTCATACATGTGATGAGATCCGTATAATCTCATGACATGAGGATGATAGAGACCTTTTCGTATCCAGATAGCCTCTTCTTCATCTGAATCTACCTCTGAGATTTCTATCCCTGTTTCTGTGGTTTCTTCTACAACCGTTGCCTCTGTAACTTCAGTTGTATTCCACTCAGCTTCGGTTTGTTCTGTATCTTCTGAAGCTTGGTTTGGACTTCTTCTGTGGACGTCCAATCCTTGAATGAAAGGGTTTTGTAAAATCACAGGGGTTTCGGCTGGTTGATTTCTGGGCGTTGTGTCATCTTCTTGTAGATGTGTGTCAATGCCAGAAATGAAGAAATCTTGTTCTTCTGGAGAGTGGTGGTCGAGAGGTTGTGCCGTCCACCCTGCTGTATTAAGGGTGTTTGCAATTTCGGGGTTCTGTAGGAAATCATTCAGGTCTCCCTGGTGAGCAAATCTATCTGGAGATTGATAGGGTGATTGATATCCTTCTTCTGTCATTCCTATTTCTGCATCTTCTTCTTCTGCAGTTTCACCCTCTATGATTGCCTCTTCTGCAATGGTAAACAATTTTTTAAGTGATTTACCATGCTTCTTTTTGGTTTTCCTCCTTTTTGGTTTTGGTGCCCCTTCCTCTGTTGATTTGGATCTTTTCTTTTTCTGTTTTGTGAAAAGGGGAGGAGCAGAGGAGCCAATCTCTGTGGCATGGGGAGGTGAAGGTCTATCTTCTGCAGTGCTAGTTGATGTGCCTTCTGCGGTTTTTCTCTTCTTAGCTTTTGGAGTAGAAGCAGAGATCTTTGCTGAAGATTTCTTTCCCATTATTTCTGCGCGTTTGGCTATGAAGCTGAGTTGAATAGCCATGTGTTTTGCTAACTTGTGATCCTTTTCTGCTTGAGTGGAAAGAGGTTTTGCTATCATTGTTCCTAGGGGGACACCTAAACGCGGGGGTGTCATAGGACTCGGTTTTGGAGTTATGATCGCGTATATACTCTTTCTTAAGGGATATGTTCGATGCGTAGCGCAGAAGTTTCTTTGACAGAGGTCTGCAGTGTGAGTAGCCATCAGCATGATCAGTGGGTGTATTTTTGTTCATCGGGAACTGTTTGGGAGTTGGCCCTTCCATTGGCCAATTTTGGATTAGCAGCAGAGGTTCGAACAGTACTCCCAATATTCTTTGGAATTGCAGAGGTGGTAGAAAGTTGGGATCGTTCTCTTTGACCCTTTTCGTGTTGTTCTTTCTGTCGATGGTGTTTACGATCTCTTGCATCATTATGGTCGCATAATCTAGTGGAAGATCATAGTAAACCCCATACATGATGCTCAAGATTTGATGTGATCTCTGGTTAATACTCCCTATCTCTCCTGTCAGGCATCTGTTAAGAATAGAGAACAAAGTGTTCCACAGAGGTGGTAATCGGCCTCTGCGGAAGTCATTTCTCTTCCGTAGTTGGGTGTTGTACCCAAGCATTTCCACGAATCGACAGAGCTCTTCGTCTGTTGGTTGCTCTGCCTAACTTTTCAATCCCAGAAGACCCCTTGTTGGTAGGTTGAATTCAAGTGAGAACATTGTTCTGTTGAACTTGATTTCAAGATGCTCAGATTTATCAGGTCTTGAAATGTACCCTTTGATAAGAGAATCGTCTTTATCAAATCGGCAGCTTTGCCAAAATTGGTTCAAATAACGGACTGGAATTTTGTTAGGGGTTCTTGATAGTAGAGGGAAGAGGACATGGTTTTCCATGATGTTTAGAAGTATGGCATGGGCTTCGCCGAAAGTAGTGGGTGAGGGGACCAAATAGCAGTTGTTGGATTTAATAGGAAGAGTGGCTTCGAAATGATCCTTAGCTATGAAGTTTTGCAGGTGAGTCGTCGGAGCAAAGTCTGCGGAGTCCCCGGAATCTTGTTGTCCAATATCTCTTGCAAGGCTGGGGTTTTCAGAATGTTCTGAATGAGCAGGGGAGTTTTCCGTTGAGTTCGCCGGAGAGAGTTCAGAGGATGTAGCTCGAGAAGATGAAGCCATTTGCAAGTGTTTTGCAGGGTATCGCCGGAGAAGAAGATGAGAGTTTGTAAAAAGTTTTATGAGAGGGGAGGGTTTGTTTTTATAGGATGGTAAAACGGTAGACTTCGAAAGGGTAAAATATATGGCAATGGATTAAAGTTTGGAATCCGCACTCGAGTTTGAGCGGCGGGTTCAACTTACAAAAAAAAAGTTCCATGTTTGCCCAATGAAAATGGGACACGTAGGCCATGTCAGAAGATGACAGGACGTCGTGCGCGGCCCATTAATGCTAGGCGCGTGGAGTTGTTCTTAGCCATATGAGTTTCACTCTCAGTAAAAGTAACCGTTATTTTTACAGAAATGCCCAAATTAACAAAATAGCAGAGCCTTTGTTAGTTTACAGAAGCTCTGTGATGTTGAAAATTTTAACCCTTTTCTCATATATCTCATTGTTATCATTGATGAAGGTTCTTCTTTAAACGAAAACGTTTGTAAAGATATTGGAGAAGATCAATAGGATTTTGTCAAGAAATTTTACTCACAGAGGTTTGGTAGCTCTGATGGAACTTGCAGAAGCTCTGCAAGAGCCAGCAGAAGCTCTATGAGAGAAAAAATCTTATAACTTGAATTCTATTAACTTTCTGATCATCCAATTTTTGATCTGTGTTAAGAGATGTTTTTCGCACATTCTTGAAGGTTGGTGTCCGAGAAAACTATTTTGATAAACGTTTTGTTCGAGATAACATTCCAAAAGATCGACAGAGGGTTAATTTATGATCACAGAGCATATTTCCTGCAGAAGCTCTGTTGAGCTCAGCAGAAGCTCTATGACCTTAAATTTCTACTATCTCGAATTTTGTTAAATCTTTTGAACTTTTGATTTTTGAAATGTTATTCCCAGTATATTTAGGACATATTTGACAATTCTTGTCCTAGAAAACTGTTTTCTAAAAACCTTTCGTGCGAGAGACATACCTTTTGGTTCTTCTGTTCTCGGCAGTTTTGTCTTACTTCTGTCGATGGAAAATTATCGACATTCTTCTTTGGCTTTCCTTTGAAAGATTTATCTCTGTAGATCATTTGAGGGCCTCTTTTGCTCCCCCTTGATCTAATCACTTCTGTAGATCAAGAATTTTCCTTTTGCTCCCCCTTGATCTAATCACTTCTGTAGATCAAGAATTTTCCTTTTGCTCCCCCTTGATCCATGCTTGGATCAGAATATGATAAGTTTTGCATAGTACATAGGTCAAGTCTATCAGAGGTTCTGTGAAGGTTGTTAGAGGTTCTGAGCAGACCTTACAGAAGTTCTGTAGTTTCAAGAACTATTGAAGGTTTTAAGAATTTACATATAGAAGTAGAATCTTTCAAAACAATAATTTAAACAATGTATTTACTTATTATTTACAGAAGATAAAACTATACTTACTGAGGATTTTCACACCATGTTAATCATTCCTATCTTACCCACCAAGAAGTTGAATCTTTTCTCGTCTAGTGCTTTGGTGAATAAGTCAGCGAGTTGATATTCTGTGGGCACAAAATGCATTTCGATTGTACCGTATTCAACATGATGTTTCAAGAAGTGATACCTTATATCGATATGCTTGGTTTTGGAGTGTTGCACAGGGTTGGCAGAGATAGCAATAGCACTTTTGGAATCGCAGAAGATGGGTATTTTGAACAGGATGTGGCCGTAGTCTTTTAGCTGAGTCTTCATCCATAGAACCTGAGAACAACAGCTAGCGGCAGCAACGTATTCAGCTTCTGCAGTGGATGTGGAAACACAATTCTGCTTCTTGGAGGTCCAACTGACTAGTTTACCACATAGGAATTGACAACTCCCAGAGGTACTCTTTCTGTCGAGCATGCATCCTCCATAGTCTGAATCTGTATAAGCTTTAAGACCAAAACCAGAGTTCTGTGGATACCAGAGACCAAGATTTTTGGTCCCTTTTAGGTATCTAAAGATTCTCTTTACGGCATCATAATGTGATTTCTTTGGATTAGCTTGATAGCGTGCACAGAGACATGTGGCATGCATAATGTCTGGTCTGCTTGCTGTTAAGTATAACAGAGATCCAATCATGCCTCTGTAGAGAGTGCATTCTACAGAGATGACATCTGAATCTAAGAATAACTTGTTTCCAGTGGCCATTGGAGTTTTCATTGCAGAGGCATCAGAGAAGCTATACTTGGAAAGAATGTCAGAGACATATTTAGCTTGATTTATAAAAATTCCCTCTGATGATTGTTTGACTTGGAGTCCGAGGAAGAAAGTTAATTCTCCCATCATACTCATTTCAAACTCACTCTGCATGAGTTTTTCAAATCTTTTACACTCTTCTGAATTAGTAGACCCAAAAATTATGTCATCTACGTATATTTGTACAAGCATTATCTCACTACTTTTGCGTTTATAGAATAAAGTAGTATCTGTTGTACCTTTGTTGTAACCATTGACTAGAAGAAAGGTAGAAAGTCGTTCATACCATGCTCGTGGAGCCCGTTTCAGTCCATATAGAGCTTTTTCAAGGTAGTATACATGCCTTGGAAACTTTGAGCTTTCAAATCCTGGTGGCTGATTAACGTAGACCTCTTCTTGGATTTCACCGTTGAGAAAAGCTGATTTTACGTCCATCTGATAGACTTTAAAACCTATGTGGGCTGCGAAGGCTAAGAATATTCTTATTGCTTCGAGCCGTGCGACAGGGGCAAAAGTTTCATCGTAGTCTATGCCTTCTTCTTGTCTATATCCCTTTGCTACTAATCTTGCTTTGTTTCTGATGACCACTCCATCTTCATCCTTCTTGTTTCTGTAGAACCATTTAGTCCCAATGGCCTGTTTTCCTCTTGGCAGAGGTACTAGAGTCCATACTCTGTTACGCTCAAATTGCAAAAGTTCTTCTTGCATGGCGTCTACCCAGTTTGGGTCATCTAGGGCTTCAGAAATCTTCTTTGGTTCTATCACACTAATAAAATTTGTAAAGAAACAAAAGTTAGCAGTGGCAGACCTTGTTTTTACTGCGTCAGAAGGTTCTCCGATTATTTGGCTTGGAGGATGGCTTTTTGTCCATTGAGTTGTGCGTGGAAGATGATCATCAATGTCATTCAGACTTTCTTCTTGTGTTTCTTCTTGTGTAGCCTCTGTTGTTCTTCGTGCCTTGGTAGTTGATTCTACCGTTTGTGGAATGATTGGTATGAGTGGTGGTGGAGTTTGTTCCTCTGAGGACGTATAGTCTTGGTCCTCGATTTCCTCTGTGATTGGTTCTTCTTTGGTTTGTGCAGCTTCTGTGGTCGTTTTCCTTGATGTTTCATCTTCTGCTTCGGCAATTGCATCTGTAGTATTTACAGAAGAAGATGAAGTATTATTAGGACCAGTTAGAGACAAACCTGTAGGATTTTGTCCGACAGAGGATGGTTCTTCAGAAACCCTGATTGTTCCAACAGAAGGATCAATGTTTTCGTGGAGCATCTCTAAAAATAGAAGATCCAAGTCTTCTTTTGCTTGTGAGATGACAGAGGATTTCCCTTTAATTCCGAGTTCTGAACTGATTTGTTCAGAAGTCATTTGGAATGAATCATCAAAAGAAACATTGATGCTTTCTACAATCTTGTGAGACTTTGTAAGGAATGTTCTGTAGGCTTTGGAAGTGGCAGAGTATCCAATGAATTTGCCTTCATCTGCTTTTACATCAAACTTTCCTCTTGAATCTCTGTCGTTTAAGACGAAGCATTTGCATCCGAATACATGGAAAAATTTGATATTTGGCCGCCGTTTGTTAAGCAATTCGTAAGGCGTCTTGAGGTGTCTTTTCACAATGGTTGATCGATTTTGAGTATAGCACGCAGTAGAAATTGCTTCTGCCCAAAAGTTCATTGATAATCCGCATGCTGACATCATAGTTCTTGCGGCTTCCACAAGTGTTCGATTTTTTCATTCGACAACACCGTTCTGTTGTGGAGTGCGAGCTGCAGAGAAGTTCTGTGATATTCCTTCTTGTGAGAGATAGGCTTCAATGACAGAGTTTTTAAATTCTGTGCCATTGTCACTTCTTAACTTCTGTATTCTGCAATCATAAAGAACTTGGATTCTTTTCATTAGATTTATCAATACATTTGGAACATCTGATTTCTTTCTTACGAATTCAACCCATGTGAAACGCGAATACTCATCAATTAGGACAAGTATGTATTTCTTGCCACCTAGGCTCTGTATGGCAATGGGACCGCAGAGGTCGACATGAAGCATGTACAGAGGTCTAGTGCAAGATACATCTGTTTTGCCTTTGTGGGAAGCTCTTCTGAGTTTTCCCATTTCACAGGCAGAACATAAATGATCCTTATTGAATTTAACATTTGGCAAACCTTTAACCAGATCAAGTTTGACCAGTTTTTCCAATGTGTGAAAATTCAAGTGACAGAACCTGTTGTGCCATAACCAGGCTTCTTCACTTTTGCAGGCAACAAGGCAAACTTTGTCTTTGTTCTTTGAGTTGAAGTTCATTAGATATAGATCACCTATTCTTTCAGCTCGCAGAAGTTCCATACTTGTTTCTTCACTTTGTAGAGAGCAGAAAGTTCTTTTGAACAACACATTGAATCCTGTATCACAAAGTTGACTTACACTGAGTAGGTTGTGCTTTAGGCCATCCACATATGCAACTTTGTATACAGAAACGTCTTCTTTCCTTATGACTCCATAGCCTTTTATGTGTCCTTTCTTGTTGTCTCCAAAAGTCACAGATCCACCATCTTGTGTTTCTTTGTACGTGGATAGTGCACTTCTGTCACCAGTCATGTGCCTTGAGCATCCGGAGTCTAGATACCAGATTGGCACATACTTCTTCTGCAGGACAATCACAGAGATTTAGGTACCCATATCCATATGGGTCCAATATTGTTAGAGTTTTTCAAGTTTGCCTTGGCATTCTTGAAATACATTTTGTTCTCTGCAGAAGAGTCAGATTGTTTCTTTGTGGGATTTGACTTTTGACTTGTCGTAGAGAGTAAACAGACTGGACTTGAAAAATGATTATTAAGTTTAGACATAAGATCAAAGCAATGACAGTATTGAATATAAGATGTAATTTGCTTGAACTTTTCATTGAACTTTTTAAACTCAGCCACAGAGGCATTACATTCTTTCTTTACATTAGATTTCCTATTACTAGAAGATCTATGAATACTCGAATGTCGTTTGCAAAAGCTCTGTTTAGGACCTGCCTTCTGTGGGTTGCTTCTGTGGTGAACTTCTTTCATCACTGTCACAGAAGAAAAAGATTTATTAACCTTGGGTTTTGAAAATCTAGAACTTATAGGATCAATAGAGGTCTTCTGTAACATTTTAAGCTCAGCAGAGGTTCTGATATGTAGATTCAATTTTAGAAAATCTTGGCAGATTGGAATCTCTGTGAGTTTCTCTTTTGGAGAAATAGTTCTGTGAGGAACTTCAGAGGAGAATTTGACATCCTCTGTGTCACAGTGAATTATCCCTGATTTGAAATCAGTCTCTGAGTTGTCAGAGGATGAATCGTCCTCGTATACAGAGGTTGAGTCAATTCTTTCAATAGAGGCTGGATTTTCTGAGCATGTATCGTACGAGCTTTCTTCCTCTGTAGAATAGTTTTCATAGATTGCAAAGGTTTCTAATAAGATTTCTTCAGTGAGAGTTTTATCTATAGAAGATGTACAGAAATTTTCTAAAACGCTTGATTTCCATATTTCCAAAATTTCTTTTTCAATTAAATTTTTAAAGTTTTCTTCTGAAAAAATGGGTTTAAACTCAGGAGCTTCTGCTGATAATTTCTTTTCAACGTTTATCAAACAGACAAAAGCAACCTGTGTTTGGGTCTCTGGTTTACCAAACCTGAAGATACCAATCTGATCTTGTGTTTTCAGATATTTCTTTGGTTTGATACCTCTATTGACAGAGGTTGAAGATGATGAGTCTGTGTTTTCAAACCACACGTTAATCATCTTCTTATGTTTCTTCAAGTAAGGATCCACAAAGATTTTCGCCCTTTTGCTTACAGAGATTAGATTTGGAAAATCTGGTTTGTTCGTTTTTCCAATCACAAATAAAGAGGACAGAGGTTTGTTTCTTTTGCCTTCAACACCTAGGGTGATATCATCATACCCTATACCTCGTCTTCCTATTTGTGAGTTTACTTTTTCATAAACTTTCTGTGCATCTTTATAGTTTTTAATCAAAACTTCTCTTCTGAGTAAATCTTGCCATAATACCTCTCTTTCTCTTTGAAAGTATTCTTTAAGAGCTCTTATGTCAGTAGTTTCGCTCCTTGAAACTGAAAGTTCTTTTGTTTTATCTTTTAAAGTATTGGTTAATTCAGAAATTTGTTTTTTTAAAGGATCTAGAGTTTTGTTCCAATTCTTTTCTATTCTCTCTTTTTCCTCAAAAATCTTTGCTTTTTCTTGAGTGAGAAGCCGTACTTCTCTCTCATTGAAGGTGAGTCTTTTCTGAATAATTTGATTTATCTCTTTCAGTTCAATTAATTCAATGTTAATTCTAAGTGTATTATCATCTACAGAGGTAATACAAGAGTTGGAATTTGAAGTAGATACCTCAGAGTCAGTGCAGGAGTCGACTTCTGCCATGCCACAGAAGAGGGCATTGGCGGTATGTTCATCGTCAGAAGTAGAGTCTGACTGGAAGTCTTCTGTGTTTTCCTCAGAATGTCCTTTTGCCATTAAGGATTTTTGAGCATAATACTCGGCTTTCTTTTTGTAGAAAGCAGAGTCCCTCTGTGGGCGATTTGATCTGCTTCTGCATTCATTCGCAAAATGGCCTGGTTTGCCGCAGTTAAAACATCCTTGAGGAATGTTTCCTGTTCGATCATTGGACTTCTGTAGGTCTCCGCCTTTCTCTGATCTACATTCATTTGCATAGTGACCAGGTTTGCCGCATTTGTAGCATTCTTGCTGCGTGTGGCTTACCGAGTCATCTGACCTCTGTCGGTCATTTCCTCTGTAATGTCTTTCGCTTGACCTCTGTCGGCCACTCGATTCTTCTTCTCTTCTGTCATCTCTTCTGTTTTCTCTATCATATCTTTCATTTCCGGAACCTCTTCTGTTTCCTCTAAACTCTTTTGTCAATAGAGCTTAAGATTTAGCTAGTGACGCAAGAGTTATTTCTTTTTCTGCTTGCTCTTCTTCTTCACTGTCTATTATCACCATCTTCTTCTTCTCCTTCTTCTTCTCCTCTGTGGCTTTTTCATTTCTTGGTCTCTGTGCATCTTCTTTAGTTTTACTAACCAATGCATATGGTACAATGGTTAGTGTTTTAGCCTGTGCTATCTGAGGTTCTTGTGCGGCTAATGTTCCGTAAAGATCAGAGAGAGTCCAGGTGTCTAGATCCTGATTTGTCTGTAGGGACATAGACAGCTGGAGCCATTCTTCATTTAGACTTTTTAAAAACATGACATTGTTTTCTTCAGAAGTTCTTTTAATGCCTGATTTTCTGCACTTGTTGATTAGAGAGTTGAATCTGTCGTATGTTGTTTGCATAGATTCTGTTGAAGAGGCTCTGAATGCATGATATTCATTGATGTACTGTGCTCTTCGGTTTTTTTGTGTTTTAGCACCTCCTTCCAACTGTCTTTCCAGTTCTTTCCACAGATCATGCGCTGTTTCACATGAATCCAAGGATTGAAAGAGTTCGTTGGGTATTGCCATAATCAATGTCCTCTTGGTTTTCCGAGCAACTTCATCTTCTGCTTTATCTTCGGTTGACCACTCCCCTTTTGGCTTTGGTTTTTGATGTTCGGGGATTTCGGCAGATTCAGCAGTAGCAGGTATACGAGGTACTACTGTCATGGGAATAGGAGGAGGATTGTACAGATATTGTACTTGATTTTTTTCAGTGCCCTCGAAAAAATGGACCATTCTTATTTTCCACTGAGGATACTCATCTCGAAGGAGACTAGGAGGTTTAGTGAGAGAACCAGTAGTAAAGAAATTATTTGTATTTGTCATTTTTGAAGATTTTAGAGAGAAGGTATGACTAAAAGAAGATTTTCTGAGTTTAAGCAGTTTCCAGACACAGTAATATCTATCACGAATCTTGATAAGTGGATCACTTGATATTGAAAATCAAGAGAGGCTCTGATACCAATTGTTGGAACCCAGATACACTTAATCAAGATTAACAGTCTATTAGTTGAGTTTAGAGTTTGATGCGGAAGCGTATTAAACTAACAGATATGTTTGATAGATATTAGAACGCACATATATAAAGAAAACAGTAAGGAATAAAAAGGATTTCTTGAACAGTTACTGTTATTCAATATATAATAAGAACACGAAGAACAGATTAAGAAGTGTTGGTGTGTGTGAGAATATAACACTCAGATATTTGACAATAACGTTTGAGAGTATTAGTGATTCCTTGTGTATTCGTTCTTAGGAAGATCTCAACATGAGACTTCCTTTTATACTACTCTTAGAAGACTATGAAGTAGGTCACTGTTCCTTTTACGGCATGAATAGTAAACTAAATGGTGTGAACAGTGGACTGGATGGTGTGAGCAGTTGTTTGAGCCATGCGCATTTAATGGAGCAGATGTACTATTGGTAAATGCATTAAATGGCGCAGACGTCTATTTTGTACCATGCCCTATTGAGTCCACTCAGAGCTTGACACGTGTTTTGACAGTACTTTTCCATGCAAGTTGATGAACGTATCCAGTAATATCTTCCAAGTCTTCATAGCAGACCACAGAGGCTCTGTAAGGCATTACAGAGGTTCTATGGTCTGACCTTCTGTGGAGCAGTCCACTTGTTTCCGAGTTGATCTTCTTCTTACGCACTACAGAGGTTCTGTGATTACCTCTGTAGCTTCTGTGGCTTTCTGGACTTGATCTTCTGGAAGAAGTGGCAGAGCCTCTGTGAGAGGCTTTTCTATACTTAGCCTATTTTTCACTACTTCTAAGTATTTCTATGATTAGGAAGATTGAAGCTAACAGTAAGGTTTCCCGCATTGCTAGGAAATGTGCACTCTTCGTCAACCGATCCACTATCACCCAAATAGTGTCGTGACCTTTCAAAGTATTTATCTACTTGGTCACAAAATCCATGGTGATTTTCTCCAACTTCTACTTTGGGATCTCCAAAGATCGTAAACTTCCGTAAGGTAGTTTATGTTGAGCCTTCACTTGCAAGCAAGTCACGCATCGCTCTACGTAGTGCGCCACGTCCACCTTAATGACTGGCCACCAATAATGTAACTTGAAATCCCGATACATTTTGGTACTTCCGGGATGAATGAAGTACTTTGACTTATGAATCTCGTCCTTGAGTAGCTCCCGATTTCCACCGATCTTGGGCACCCACACACGCCCGTTGAACAACTTGACTCCACGGCTATCCTCAGTTAGAAGTTGTTTTTGCTTCACCATTACCTCTGTTAGGTCTTAATGTCAGTTGAATCGAAGTATAGGGACCAATATCATCAATTCTTGTAACTATCCCTCTGGGGATATAAATAGCTTATTTGTTTCATAATTAGGGTTAATGACCTAATTATAAATTCCTAATTACCTTATGTACGGCTACACTGTGTTCATCTTTTTGCTAATCAATTCAAGTGAGATTTATGGCAATCATATCATATTGTGTTGATTCTTTGTTTTTCACTTGTTAATCTGGGATCTACAATTGATATCAGAGAAGAAAGACGATTGATTCAAAGGTAATATCTCTTCTTTTAGTGTCATTCATGTTTTTCGACTGTTTCATTGAAAAAGGTTATTTTTTTATTCGTGTGTAAAAACTCGAAATTGATGCTTAAGAAAACCTTCTTCTTACGTTTATAATGTCAAATCAAATTTTGAACGTGTTTGATCAAGTCTTTGTTCATTAATTTTTGAGATTTTTCAATTCTGGGTTTCTACACTCTGTTTCTTGAAAAAGTCTCAATTTTCCCTCAAAAGTGGTTTAATAATCGATTTGGTTAGTTGTTTGTGACTCCTTTAGTTGTTGGTAGTGCTATTAAAGTGTTTGCATTAGTTCCTCGAAGCTATCCAGTAAAAAAGGTGAGATTTTGAGACTCCAGGTACGTTTTTCTTTTCGAAGTGGTTTGAATATGGGACTTGATTTGTTTGAGTCCTAGATTGGTTATTTCCCACACCCGGTCTTTTTGTTTCCCTCACCCACACCGGTTCCAGTTCACACCGGATTCAAACCCGGTTCCAGACCATACCGGGATTCAAACCCTGTTCTGGATTCACGCCGAGTTTCAAAACCCAGTTTCGGATTCACACCGAGTTTCAAACCGAGTCCCGTACTACACCGGTTCCGGATCCGATATAACTCTGGTTCCGGTTTTAATTTTTGTGTTCCAATTTTTTATTCCGGATCTCTTCCAATCCGGATCCCACTCATTCCGGGTCTGGATCTGCCGGTTCCGGATCCATGTTCCGGATCTCATCTGCACACTTTGGTAAATCATTTCCTTTATCCGTTTGATTTCATTTCCTATTTTTCTATGTTTACTTTCGTCATTTAATCTCAGTTAACTTACTCGTTAACTTAGGATCGCTTTAGTCTCTCCCTCCCTTAGGGTTTGCGTTAGATCACTCATTTACCTTTGAATCACTCAATTCGTCTTATGATCTCACAAGTGCCCGAAAATGAACACTCAAGACGCATTAGCTATAGGATCTGAACTCAAACCTCCTATCCTGTACAGAGGAGAGTACAATGTTTGGAAAGACCGCTTCATGTGTTTTATCGAGACCAAGCCTCTTTATGATGAGATTCTTGGATCGTTGACCTACGGACCTATTGCTCCACCTATGACGGATGTTCCAGTGCAAGAAGGCGGAGCTCCAGCTCGTCGGGTGGTCAAACCATATGACAAGTTGATTGTCGAAGAAAAGAGGAAAGTAGATGGCGATAGACTGGCTAAGACGTACCTTATCTACAGTCTTCCAAACAATATCTACTGCAGCATCGACCATCACAAAGATACAGCAAAAGGAATGTGGGACCAACTGGCTAAAATCATGCAAGGAAGTCGCGAGGGAAATCTGTTGAAGATAACCAACTGCCTCACTCGATATGGAGCATTCAAGGCCAAACGAGGGGAATCACTAACCGAGACTTATGAATGATTATGCACGCTCATCAATGATCTTCACAAAAACAACATCTTTAAGACGAACCTCTAGACCAACATCAAGTTCTTGAACAACCTTCAGTGTGAATGGAAGGGATTTGTTCTCCATGTTCGTCACAATCGTTCCTTAGAGAATGAATAGCTGCACTAACTCTATGAGATGCTGTTATAAGATGAAGATGACGTTCGTGAACTCATGGGAGATCAGAAGTATAGCGAGAAGAACAAAGAAGACCCTCTTGCTCTCGTTTCTCACAAAAAGGACAAACATGTCCAACGAAGTTCTCACAGAGAAGAAGCACACAATGAGACTGAGCATGAGGATGAAGAACCTGAAAGTGATTATGATCCAGAGCTTGATGGCATCAAGAAAGCTGTTGCGTTACTGTCCCGAGAGTACGCTATGAAAAAAATTCTTCAAGAAACCATCCAAAAACAACCAACGTTACTCCACCAACACTAAGCGTCGAGACTACCGAGATAAGTATGAAGGGAAGCGAAAGTCAGATGATGGAAGGAAGAAGAACGATGAAGGCAAGAAGTCCGAAGGAAAGTCAGACGACCGAGATGATGACGAACCAGTGAAGTGTTACAACTGCGGAAAATGAGGACACTTTGCCAGAGACTGCCGGAAACCTGTAGTGCGCAACGCTGAGTACTACAAGAACAAAATGTTGTTGGCAAGGCATAAAGAAGCAAGTAAAGCGCTGCTGGCAGAAGACGATCACTGGCTCGTCTTGACTGAAGATGAAGAGGAAGAAGCTGAAGCTCATATGTGCTACACTGCACTCAACCAGAAGAATCTGACACCAAAGATGAATCTTCCGGAAAGAACAAGGACAATGCCGAATGTCAGGTATGTGGTTCTGTTGGTCCCGAAAGGCTTAAACAAGTTTGTAGAAGGGGGGGGGTTGAATACAAACACACTGTTTTACTTTTCTAAATTGTTTATTGATAAATCATTAACAATTTACAGCTTGTTGCGGAAACAAGATTAAGGATAAACCTAAATCTAAACAAGTTGGAACACTAAGGTTTTCTTGCACTAAGAAAGATAAGGAGATTACTAATAAAATCCTATCTTGAGAGATTTGAACTTGTCCAGAGTTAGCAAGTTACTTCAAATGAAGTGAGTTCATCTCTTTATATACTGCATGCATTTAATGCAATTCTGTATACACTTTACACGTGTCATCAGCGGATTGGTTGCATGTCATTGACCTTTGTTGACAACCTTAGTAGCCGCATGAATGAACAGTGTAGTATCAGAGTGGTTGTACGATTTCAGATTTTCGGAGGTTCTTTTCTGACATTTCGTACGGTGGCGTGCAAGGGAGGTTAAGACAAAAGTACTTTGTACGGAGGACTTCATGATCAGCTTTCGTTGATTCAGCGATTATCATTTACTATTCGGCAGATGATAAAGTTCAGCGATAGCTGAAGTCTTGTACTTGATACTTCACGTTGAGTGGACAAATCTGAGTCTTCGCTGGTCCGCATCAGTTCATTAGGAGACTTGTCGCTGGTTCTTGAGCTTGATCTTCGACTTCAGCGTAGAACCTTTGTTGACGTGAATTTTGTCTTCAGGGATCATAAGTAAACAACTAACTTATCAGCGATCACCATAAGGACTGAACAGACTCAGCGATATGGTGAACAGTGTTCGCTGAATGTTTAATCTAAAAGTGCGAGAGTTCCTATCAGCAGTACTGTAAGATCTTAGTACTTATCAGCGATAGTGAAACTCTGATACATATTGTTTACTTACAATTTTCACTAAGTATTTAAGATAGGGTCATTATCAAATCACTGAGGGTTTGGATCAACAATCTCCCCCTATTTGATTATGACATAGCAACAGAGAAAATTGCTATTTAATGAAAACATAAGGATAAAAAGAACTCATAAAATATTTGTCCCTTTTACTGTTTTCTGGGATCTTTTCAGTACTGATGGAGTAAAGTACATTCGCTGAAATCTTTCTTTAAATCTTTGAATAAGGTTACAATATGGATAAGAAAGATTACAAGTACAAGCGAAATAAATTACAAGTACTAAAGGATGACTGATACAATAGAGAAAAAAATGGTGATTGTTGTCAGCCTTCAAAGGGTTCTTCCTTAATGAGAAGTTCATCAAGGGTTGTCTTTTCAGTTGGAATCATCCAGTCAGGAACCTTTTCTCCTTTATTCTTTAGCTTCAGAGCAGCTTCAAAAATCAAGGGTTTTAGGTGTCGTGCCTGAATGTCTTTTCTGAAGTCGCACCAGTAGATGAGATCTTTGAGCTGTTCGATTGGAGTGATTGGAAGCTCAGCGATCCGTTGAAAGCATTTACGTCCGTCGTAGTCAAGAAAGAATATTCCATAAGGATTACTGATGACTTTACCAGGGACGAAAAGTTCACATGGTGGCAAAGAGACGTCAAGGGCAGATAGATCAGGATCAGGACCAAGTACTTCAGCGCGAGAGAAACCAATTCCAGTTTCATTTCGTATGACAGGACCTGAGTTTGAATCTTGACGTTTCTTCCTTGGAGAGTCCTTTTTTTTCGGCTTTAGATCAGGAACAGGAGGAATATCCACACAAGAAGATATCAAATCGATCTGTCTGTTTATCAGCTTTTCGAAATGATCCTTGTACTTAGATTTTGATGGTTGGATAGCTAACCTCATCTCCAGCCATTCAGAGAGACCATACCTTTTTACAGTGTCAGCACGAAAGGTTTCAGATGAGTCATCTTCTCTGAACAGTTTGATGTCAACAATAGGTACTCCGATGGAGGTTCTTCCAGAGATGAATACCTTGTTGATCTTCGCTGGACGATATCTGAAGTGGATTTTCTCTTTACACCAGATCAGGGTGGTCTGAGAAACTTCAGCTTTCTTTTCCACGATCTTCTGGGCTTGTTCCCAAAGCTTTCGTTGGATTTGAATGGGAATACGCTTCAGCTTGGGGTCTTTGACAGATTCTTGAGTGAGCTTGATGGCGTATTCTCTGTCATTATCTTCAGCTTCCTTCCTTTCAGCGATGAGGCGTTCAGCTCTGAGATGATCCTGGTATTCAGCTTTTGAAATTCTGAACTTAGGAGGAACTGAAGGTAGTTGATCGCGCCTTAGGATGATTCGCTGATCCTCGAATCGCTTTATCATTTCTTCTCTCCTCTTTTGACGAACTGAGGAGGGTCTGTTTCTGTGCGAGAGAGGTTGTTCTTCTGATTCATCAGTCTCAGAGATTAAATCTAAGACTGGGATTATGTCTTCAGCGGTAGCTGGAATTATTGGTGAAGTCGCAATAGAAGATCTTTCAGCGATATCCTCAAACAGGGGAGAGGACTAGCTGAAACGCAACGATCTTACAAATAAGAACTGGGTAGAAGAGCTTGGGTAGAAAAGATAGAAAAAAAAATGTGGATGTGTATGGTGTTTGTGGAATGGATAACTGATTTTTCCAGAGATGATCAGGGAAGGAAAAATAAGTTTAGTGTACCTGACAAATCGGCTTTGCAAGTAGGATCGCCAGATTATCATCTTCAGCGATGCCTTTGTCTTTGCTTTTCTCAGCGCCAGAGGCTGAGTGCTTTGTCTTTGTCTTCTCCCCTGAAGGTTCTTTTATTGAAATACCTTTAAGAGCTTTGGTTCGAGGAGCAGGTTTGACAACAAAGAAATCATCGTCATCTTCATCATCATCATCATCGTTCCTTGGAGAGGAGGATGGTTCAGCTTCAGGGATGTCGAAGTCTTCGTCTTCTTCTGCTTCGGATTCCTCAGCATCTTCTTCGAGTTGCTCCCCCTCAGATACAGAGGCGAGGTTCTCGGTTCCCTCAGGGTTTTCATCTCCCTGAGGTCCAGTAATCCGATCTTCATTACCCTCTCCCCTGATAGATTCATCATGGGAAAGGTCTTCAGCGCTCTTATTTTGATCTTCAGCGCTCTTCTCCTGTTCAGCGCTCTTCTCCCCCTCTTTCTCATGATGGGCGGGGGAGGAATGGGTAGATTCAGCATTGGTGTTGTCTCTGTCTTCTGGGCCAGAGACTTTCACACAACCTTCAAGCTTAGCTATTCTGTCTTCTAGGCCAGAAATAGCAGGCGTAATTTTCTTCAGCTCTTGGCGATCCTCTGCGGTGAATGAGTCCAAAACAGGTGCAGGGGCCGGAGCAGGAGCTGGATTATTTGCGTTGTTCACCAGCGTCTCGATCATTGTCTTGACAGAACTAAGATCGGTCTTCACTGAGCCCAAGTCGGTCTTGACCACTGACATATCACCTTCGAGTGTACCAACCGATTTCTTCAGCGTTGTAACCTCGCTGGAAATGGTGGAAACTGATGATTTGAGGTTGGTGTAGTCAGTGTAGATGTCGGAGAGCACTTTGGCAAAGTCGGCGAGAGTTTTATCAAGGTCTTTGATGTCATCAGAGGAGGCCTTCTTTTCCACCACAGTAGTCAGCTTCGTCAGATTCTCTCCAGCGTTTGTTACAGCTGTAGAGTTATTTGATAGACCGGTGGTGAGATCCGTAAGTTTCATCTCCTTAGACTTCAGAGACTGGTTGATGTCTCCCAAAAAAGGACCTGTAACATATAAGTACTTGTGAACAAAGGAAAGCTCAGAAGTTTCAGGTTTAGTTACAGTGTTTAAGGTGGGATCTGTACCTGCAGGAGCGTTGACGAACTCATCAAAGTTTCGAGTCCCTCCATAGTGTTCCATATCTCCCTCAAAAGTTCCGTGAGGGATGGAGATCTCTGCAGGTCCTTTCTTCGTCATTCGCTGAGAAGCTTCAACGGCTTCTTGAATGATGGCATCTCCAGTTTTGACTGGAGGAGTGTCCAAAGAAGTAGAGGGAGGAGCGAAGGATAAGAATTGGGGTTGGGTTTCAAGTTCAGCGTTGGATTCGCTGAGAAGTACTTCATCAGTCTTTTGAGAGACTGACGAAGGTTGGGTAGATTCCAAAGTTCTAACCTCAGCGTTTAAGGACGCTGAAGTAGGTTTAGAAGGGATGGCTTGAATTGGTGTGGCAGAGCGTACCACGGAACTTTCCTTCAGCTCTTCAGAATGAGCTGAGGAGTCTTCAGCATGCAATTGTTGGGGTTGCTCCTTGGTTTTCTTGATCCTTTTGGAATCAAGAGGGGTAAGAGATTGTTTCCTTTTCTTAGAAGGAATGGATTTTGTGGCCGGGGTATCAGCGATGTGTATTGTCGCTGAAGGAGCCACAGAAAGCGGAGAATTTAGAAGAGTGAGAAGAGTAGAGAGACGTACCTCGTTGGCGACAGGCTTGAAGTCGAGAACTTTAGGGCCAATCTGAGAGAGTTTCAGATCACCCTCTTCAGGATAGCTGTCCTTCAGGCCATATTGAAAGATGGCGCTGATGAATCGCGGGTAAGGAACCCATGCTGGTCGGTCAGCGGCAGAATCAACACGTTGAATGAGGTCTTCATAGATGATGGAGGCCCAGTCAATGTTGAGACCTTTCAGCAGTGCGTAACCCATGGCCTGCTGAGGTTGAGCGGCTTGATCAGAAGATCCGGATTTCGCTGTCATGCAGCTGATCAGGTGAGCGAAGATGAAGTTCATCTCGCTGGGCATCTTGGATTTCTTTATCAGCGTCAGCTTCTTCTCAGGTAGCTTGTCTCTTCCAGTCTCCCAGATGTAACCCATCGCATCAAGGAAAGCAATGATTTCTTCCCTGTCAGCGTGCTTCTTGTGGTCAGGAAATGGAATGAAAGGATTTTCTGAGGTAGCGTTAGGGAATTTCAGAGCTTTGCGGATTATTGCGGGGGTTATCTTGATGGTGCCATACTCAGTATCGCTGAGTATGCAGTCGATGGTTTTAGATGGATCTTTGGCTGAGGGTAGGTTGGTGTGTCTGGCAGAGTACCAGAATTGGGATAATAGACGCTGACTGGCAGGAGGTGTGATTGTCAGTGTTGTGTATATGGGGCTATTCTTCAAAAAATTTACAGCGTCGTCTAGATGGGATACCTGCTTCCGAGGAGGAAACTCAAGAAGCGCTGAAAGGTTGTTTGCCTTTGTCCAGTCTAGTTGATCCAGCTCAAACTTAACCTGAGGAGCTTTGGTGATTTCCAGTTCCTCAGAATCAGCGGAGATGGACTCAGCGGTAACATTCAGCTTTGAAGTTGCCATTTCACTGTATTATCAGTTCAACCAAAGATGTTAACAAATAAGAAATATCTTAATGTGGAAAGAAAATTTCCATTAAGATTTTTCGAATTTTGTCCATTTCATTCAGACAAAAAAAGTCTTAATGAAGATTAGGGTTTTTCTTGTTTTATTTTTTAAAAAAAAAACGAATATAACACCTATAAGCCTTGTATTCCAGTTTAAAAAAAATGGATACGAAAGAAGAACAAGTTTAAGATTTTAGATTTAAAACTTGAAGAACAACCATGAAATGGTTGTGTTTATAAAACCATGAAAGAAAATGATTTTATTTTTGAGTTCTTTTGTTTGATCTTGTGTAAAACAATGATAAGATCGAAAACAAGTTATTTGCATTTGATAATAGATAAGAACATATTAACCTTGAGTTTGATGAAGAAGATGATGAACAGTTCTTGAAGATTGAGAGCACAAAATGCAACAGTGTTCTTTTCTTGCGGAGAAAGATTGACTCGCATAAAAGACAAATATAAACTTTGAGAGTGTTTATATAGGAAGAGAGTAGAGAGAGAAAAACTTGAGCGGGAAAGTTTTTCATCATGATACGGACACGTGTTTGCATTTGATTGGATAGACAACGAAACGTGCAAACGTGTGTCAGAAAAAGAGCGTGCCTGGTGTTATCCGTTGCAATGACGTCACAACTGTCCTTTCACATTCTTTCGTTGTCTCTGAGGTTTTGAAAGAAAAACTCAGGGACTATTTGGAAAATATGAAGCACTGAATAGAAATATCAGTGAGGGTTTTAAGAAATTTCAAAATATTATTCAGCGATGAAAGAATTTGAAATCTTGCATTTTCATGCGTTTTGTCAGAGAAAACATACCTTGATATCAGTTTAACCCAATTTATTCAGAGAGAAGATGATGAAATGGATTGTACAAGTTTATTTTATCCAGAGCCTATACAAGAATGTATAAACGTATCGCTGATTAAATGTGAACCGCTGAAGATTTATCCTTCAAAGTTCAGCATTCCAAGCTCGCTGATGAGAAAGTTGAATCTTGTCTCATCAAGAGGTTTGGTAAACAAATCAGCTAACTGATAATCAGTTGGGATAAAATGAAGTTCTATATCACCATTCATCACATGATCTCTGATAAAATGATATCTGATTTCTATGTGTTTTGTCTTTGAGTGTAGCACTGGATTGTTTGCTATAGCGATGGCACTTGTGCTGTCGCAATAGATTGGAATTTTGGAGAGCTGAAGATCATAGTCTAGTAGTTGATTTCTCATCCACAAGACTTGAGAACAGCAGCTTCCAGCGGCTAAATACTCAGCTTCAGCTGTGGAAGTGGACACCGAGTTTTGCTTCTTACTTGTCCAACTTACCAGCTTTCCACCCAGGAGCTGACATCCTCCTGTGGTGCTTTTCCTATCCATTTTGCAACCTGCAAAATCACTGTCTGAATAGGCGGTTAGATCGAATCCTGAATCTTTGGGATACCAAAGACCTAGATTCGCTGTACCCTTAAGATATCGAAAGATTCGCTTTACAGCTTTCATATGAGATATCTTAGGTTCAGCTTGATATCGTGCGCACAGACATGTTGCAAACATAATATCGGGTCGGCTAGCTGTAAGATACAGTAGTGAGCCGATCATCCCACGGTACAGCGTGACATTGACAGGAACACCCTTTGTGTCCTTATCAAGTATCAGCGGTGGTGCCATAGGGGTTTTCATAGCTGAACTTTCAGTTAAGTCGAATTTTTTCAGCATATCTTTAACATACTTTCCCTGATTTATAAAAGTTCCTTTTTCAGTTTGCTTAATCTGAAGACCAAGGAAATATGTTAGTTCACCCATCATACTCATTTTATACTCATCTTTCATTCTATCAGCGAAACGAGTACAAAGCTCAGGGTTAGTAGAACCAAATATAATGTCATCAACATATATTTGAACTAAAATGATATGACCTTTTATTTTTCTAAAAAACAAAGTTTTGTCAATCTTACCTCTCTCAAATTTTTCAAGGTGGAGATACGTAGAAAGAGTGTCATACCATGCACGAGGAGCTTGCTTCAAGCCATAAAGTGCCTTATCCAGCTTATAAACATAACCTGGACGCTTAGGATCTGAGAATCCTGGAGGTTGTTCCACATAAACTTCTTCATTCAGCTTTCCATTTAGAAACGCTGACTTAACATCCATTTGATGTACAGTGAAGTTTTTGTGTACAGCATATGCTAAGAAAAGACGAATAGATTCAAGTCTTGCTACAGGAGCAAAGGTTTCGTCATAATCTATACCTTCCTCTTGTCTGTATCCCTGAGCAACAAGACGAGCTTTGTTGCGAGTTACAGTACCATGTTCGTCCAACTTGTTTCGATAGACCCACTTAGTGCCTATCACTGTTTTGTCAGTTGGTCTCCGAACAAGTTTCCAAACTTTGTTTCTTTCGAATTCAGTCAGCTCTTCTTGCATAGCGCTGACCCAGTTTGGATCACTGAGGGCATCATCTATTTTCTTTGGTTCAGTTAGAGAAATAAAGTTAACAAATAAACAAATATTACCTGCACTTCTACGAGTCTGAATACCAGCGTTGGGATCACCAAGAATTTGATCGATTGGGTGATTTACAGTCCATCGCTGAGCCGGAGCATGCGTCGCTGACTCAGTCTGAACTGGAGAAACTGAAGATGAGGCTTCAGCTACTTCTGGATAATCAGCTAAGAGAGGAATGCTTGCATTTGTCACTTCATTCACTGATTGCTGAGAAATAGATGGAATTTCTGAGACATTTGGATCAACTGCGGGTATAGTATTTATAGGAACAACTGAGACCCAAGATGTTTCATCTTCACTATTTTGCATATTGGGAATGATAGTAGGACCATCATTTTCAGTTGTATGAGTATGAGTAGTGGGAACATCTTCTGAATCACAAAGATGAGAAAACATCCATTGATTCAGTTCTTCTGTATCAGCGTTCGGTTTAGAATTCGCTGAACGGGATTCGTCAAACGTGACGTGAATAGTTTCTTCTACAGTTTGTCTTCTTCGGTTGAAGACTCTGAAGGCTTTGGAAACTGAGGAGTATCCAAGAAAGATTCCATCATCAGCCTTAGGATCAAACTTTCCAAGGGCATCTCTGTTGTTCAGTATGAAACACTGACAACCAAAGATGTGAAGAAAGCTGATTGAAGGCTTTCTCCCATGAAAAAGTTCATAGGCTGTCTTTTTGAATCTTTTGACTATCAGCGACCTGTTTTGCGTAAAACAAGCCGTGTTGACAGCTTCTGCCCAAAACTGAGTAGGCAGGTGAGAATCGCTGAGCATTGAACGTGCAGCTTCAATAATTGTTCTATTTCTTCTTTCAGCGACTCCGTTTTGTTGTGGTGTTCTCACTGACGAAAAGTTGTGAGAAATACCCTTGCTCTCAAGGAAGGAATCAAGAGAACTGTTTTTGAATTCAGTTCCATGACCACTCCTTATTGAGAGAACAGTCATATTGTTCAGAGTTTCCATCTTCCGAACAAAGGTGATGAGTTCTTCAGGGGTGTCACTCTTAGAACGGAGAAACATTACCCATGTATAACGAGAGAATTCATCAACTATGACCAGCGTATATTTCTTTCCAGCGATGGATTGTTTGTTAACGGGGCCAAACAAATCCATATGGAGTAGTTGAAGAGGAGATGACACTGAGGAAACTTGCTTGGACTTAAAGCTTGCCTTGGTCTGCTTCCCTTTTTCACACGCTGAACATAAGGATTCTTTGGCGTATGAATGTTGAGGTAGACCAGTGACTAACTCTTTGGATGAAAGAGTATTCAGTGTCTTGAAGTTGAGATGTGAAAGCCTCTTGTGCCATAGCCAGTTGACATCAGAAGATGCCTTTGAGAAGAAACAGGAGTTCTCAGTGGTTGTTGAGTCCATGTTTATAACGTAAACATTTTCCAAACGATAACCGCTGAGAGCTATCTTCTCCTTTTTGTCAGAGACAAAGCAGGATTCCTTGGTGAAAATCACTTTGTTATCCATGTCGCAAAGCTGACTGATTCTCAGAAGATTATGCTTCAGCCCTTCAACATATGCGACTCTTCTGAAGGATGTTGTACCATTTGAAAGTACACCATACCCTCGGGTGTGTCCTTTTCCATTTCCACCGAAAGTCACAGAGGGACCCTTCTCTTCCTTGTATTCAGCGAGCAGGCTTTTCTTTCCAGTCATGTGTCTAGAGCATCCGCTATCGAGATACCAGATACCCTTCTTAACCTGCAATACAAAGGAAGATTAGTTTTGCTTGGGTACCCACTTCACCATGTATACGCGTTTGTCAGTGGAAGTGGTTGGAATGGGTTCAGCAGTCTTCGCAGCATTTGAAGATTCAGCTTTGTCTTTCTTCACTTTGGTCAATTTCTTGACCTCAGCGGTAGGAGTCACCTTGACCTGACTTGCAACTGGTTTGGTCTTCTTTGGTGCTATCTTCACCTTAGCTATCTTATCAGCTTTGGTGGCTGTGGGACACTTACTTGCAATATGATCGGTAAGTCCACAGTGATAACATTTCCTATAACTAAAATTAGTTCTAGGACCACTTGTGTGCTGAGCTTTTAATTTGGAATTAGAAGTGCCAGCACCAAGTACACTATTGGTTTTTGAAATAGGACGAACATTCAGTTCTTCAGATTTCTTACCAAGGATATCTACTCTGAGTCTAGGAGTAGGTCGCTGAACTGATCCAGAGGTCTGATTTCTAGAACCAGATGAATGAATCACTAAGGCTTTGGAAGCATTCAGCTTAGGTACTAAAGTACCCTTCTGAGGATTTTGATAAATTACAATTCCTTTACCTTTATCTTTAGAGACAGAGGTAGGTTTTGAATAAACCATTTTCTCCTTACCTTTTGAGGAGGTAGGAGTTTCCTCAGGGATTGGTGTAATCGACGAGGAGTACTGAGATGAAGAAGTGTCAGCTACTGAGGATACGAACGTTCCAAATTTAAGCATTGAACGTTCAGTGGTTGGTATTGGAGTATCATATTTATAACCCAGACCACGTTTATCACTCAGAGGAATCTGAGCCTTAATTATCTCAGTGATCTTTGTTGAAGAATTACACCATCCTTCAACAGTAGCTTGTTCAGCTTTTAATGCAGCGATAGCTTCCGCTCGTTCAATTTTGACTAGCTGATTTAAATGGACTTGATCTTTAAAATCTTCTTCAAATTTAGAAAGCTTTTCTATTTGAAGGTGGCAATTTTTAAGCTTTTCAGCGAGATCAAGATTTTGGTTTTCAACCACAGCTTTGCCGTTCATGGCTTCGTATAAACTTCTAGTCAGTAGTTCGATTTTACGGAGACTATCAGCTTCATCAATATTTACAATATTGGTAAAGAAGGAGGGTGATACCTGAATGGCAGATGTTGAAGTGGAGGGAATGTTTGAACTTTCTTCCTCTTCTTCAATCTTGGCCATGAGACATTGATTTGCTTCATCATCTTCAGAATCAGATGATGAGGCTTCTTCATCAGAAGCAGCCCAATCATAGTCAGCCATTAGGCCTTTTCCCTTCTTCTTAAAGCTTTTCAGCTTTGCATACTTCTCCTTCAGCTTTAAGTATTTGTCGTCTTTATTCCTTGGAACAAAGGATTTCTTTGTAAAGGCTGAAGGTCTCATGATTTTCTTTGACCTGCACTCGTTAGCGAAATGACCTGTCTTTTCGCAGTTAAAACAAGTAGCAGTAGCCTTATCAACAAAAGCTGATGACTTAGGCTTGTCAGCTATAGAAAGAGTTTTGTTCTTTCTAAACATTTTCTTCTTGGCGAATCTCCTGAACTTTTTAGTTAGGAGAGCCAAGGATTCATCATCTGAAGAATCAGAATCTGATGATCTTTCAGAGTTACTTTCTAACTCAGTGATAGTGACCACGGGTCGCTGAGTAGAAGGTTCCTCTGAGATTAAAGCAACAGGGGTGCTTTTGGAATCTTTTACAAGATTCTTCTTAAGATGGCTAGATTGCTCATGATTCAGCAATGTGCCATATAAGGTAGCAAGTGTCATTGATCTTAGATCTTTTGACAGCTTGAGACACATGGAATAATTGTCCCAGCTTTCAGGTAAACATTCTAAAAACTTTGTCAGAACTTCAAAGTTAGAATATTCCTTACCAACCGTTTTAAGATCTATAATTAAGCAATTAAAACGTTGATGTACTTCAGAGAGAGTTTCATTCTTACCAGAGATGAAACTTTCGTATTGTCTTACCAGGTTGATCTTTCTTGAATCCTGGACTTCAGACGTTCCTTCATACTGAACACATATTGTGTCCCACATGGCTTTTGAGGATTTCAGGTTCATGACGGAATGGTAGACTTCGTCAGGAAGGGCCATGGATAGTATGGATCTGGCTTTTGTATCTATAGCCACTTTCTTCTTGTCTTCATCGGTCCAATGATGGATTTCCTCTGGAATCAGCCTTTCTGGAATAGCAGCTCTAGTTGCAGTGGCTGGAACGGCAGGATCAATCGTTACAGGGATGTGTGGACCGTTTTCAAGATAGTAAGGTATAGTAGGGTCTACACCTTCTAAGAAGAGTGTCATCCTATTTTTCCATAAGTTGAAGTTGTCTCTGGAAAATCTAGGGGGTTTTGCAAGAGAACCATTGTCGATATAGTGAGTGTTTGTGTTTGAGTTGGCCATTTTCAGATAATAGCAAGGAAGAGAAATATCTTAGATTAGATCTTGTTTATGAGATTAAACAAATCTGCTCTGATACCACTTGTTGGTCCCGAAAGGCTTAAACAAGTTTGTAGAAGGGGGGGGGGGGGGGGAGGGGTTGAATACAAACACACTATTTTACTTTTCTAAATTGTTTATTGATAAATCATTAACAATTTACAGCTTGTTGCGGAAACAAGATTAAGGATAAACCTAAATCTAAACAAGTTGGAACACTAAGGTTTTCTTGCACTAAGAAAGATAAGGAGATTACTAATAAAATCCTATCTTGAGAGATTTGAACTTGTCCAGAGTTAGCAAGTTACTTCAAATGAAGTGAGTTCATCTCTTTATATACTGCATGCATTTAATGCAATTCTGTATACACTTTACACGTGTCATCAGCGGATTGGTTGCATGTCATTGACCTTTGTTGACAACCTTAGTAGCCGCATGAATGAACAGTGTAGTATCAGAGTGGTTGTACGATTTCAGATTTTCGGAGGTTCTTTTCTGACATTTCGTACGGTGGCGTGCAAGGGAGGTTAAGACAAAAGTACTTTGTACGGAGGACTTCATGATCAGCTTTCGTTGATTCAGCGATTATCATTTACTATTCAGCAGATGATAAAGTTCAGCGATAGCTGAAGTCTTGTACTTGATACTTCACGTTGAGTGGACAAATCTGAGTCTTCGCTGATCCGCATCAGTTCATTAGGAGACTTGTCGCTGGTTCTTGAGCTTGATCTTCGACTTCAGCGTAGAACCTTTGTTGACGTGAATCTTGTCTTCAGGGATCATAAGTAAACAACTAACTTATCAGCGATCACCATAAGGACTGAACAGACTCAGCGATATGGTGAACAGTGTTCGCTGAATGTTTAATCTAAAAGTGTGAGAGTTCCTATCAGCAGTACTGTAAGATCTTAGTACTTATCAGCGATAGTGAAACTCTGATACATATTGTTTACTTACAATTTTCACTAAGTATTTAAGATAGGGTCATTATCAAATCACTGAGGGTTTGGATCAACAGGTTCTTCTAATGCTAATCTTATTGATCAGATGCAAGTTATGGGGCGTACCTTAGATGCTTTTAAACTAAAGGTTAAAACCAAAGACGCCCAAATATTTAATCTAGAAGCAGACGCTAAAATTAAATATGACGCCATAGACAAGCTAGCTATTGAAAAGTTGAAGACATGTGTGTGATAGACAACTATCAATCCGAATGCTCAGCCATTTCAAAAAGAACAGAATCCCTAGAGACCCAACTATTTGAATTCACACAAAAGTTAGAAAAGTCTCAGGAGGAGTATTCTAAGAGTGTTGTTCTTCAAGAAAACGTTCATAAACAAAATGAGTTGTTGACTACTAAACTTAAGGATCTTGAATCCAAACATTATAAGCTTGGTCAATCGGAACAAACCATTCACTTGAATAAACCAAAGGAATTCAAGTATTACAAATCACAATGGGGACTCAGATATGATAATCCGTGTTACCTCAAGAAAATCTTATCAAAGGTTCCCACCCTTTATGAATTCAATTTCTTGGGCCTAGATAAGCAATACCCTGAGTATAATATCAAGTGGACTAAGTCGTCCCAGGAGGATGAGGAAAAGGAAGATCTTAAAAGAAAAACAGGAATTCCTCTACTAAAAGTAGGGGAAAAGCCTGAAAATGTTGATAAAAATCGGAAGATGAGCCACCTAGAAAGAATATAAATGTACAAGTTCCTTTCGTGTAAGAAACTCTAAATGCGTCTTGATTGAAAAGCAAAACCCCTTACCTCAAAAATGATTACTTCGACATCTATTCTCTTGCTAAAACTATGGAAACTACAGTTCCAGTTACGGCAACACCAAATGTAGGATCTAACGATCAACCAGAGTTCAAACGTTATGTTCCACCTCTGATTTTGGAAAACATCATTTTTAAACTCGGAGAATCAATTGTGAGGGATAAGGTCATTTTTGAAACCGAAAGAACTATACTTTTATCCACTATAGACAAGCTCAAACAGAACAAAACCAAGTCATTATCTGAATAAGAAAGAGCGAGTTACAAAACCGAGATTGAAATATTAACTTCTCAACTGTCCGCATTGGCGGCAGAAGCTTTAACAGGAAGAATGGCTAAGGAAAGTCCAGAGGATACTCCAATGAAGCCTTCCTCTTCTGAAACCATCTCGGTTGACCCGTCACCTACTTGTTCGGATAGTTCCTCGTGTAAAGCTTTTCTAGGAGTGTCTCATGACACCAATGATAAGAATTTAAGTTACCAAGATAAGGGTAAGGCGATTCAACCCGATTCTGTTCAAAGGAATATTTTTCCCGATTTTAATAATCTTTTTGCGGATGATTCCTCGTCCGACTCTGATGGTGAAACCCCACCTGCACGACAATTTTCTGATTTTATGAATTCTTCTGTTTGTCATGATGAAGATGTTTCAAAATTTGATTTTGCTCCAAAGCTTGCTAGTCACACTCAATTTTTAGAGAAAATGCCCACACCGGTTAGTTTTAAAAAAGGAGAGTGTTCTAACTACAAAACCGTTTCTGAGACCATTTCTAAATCTAAATCTAAACGTCGGTCCAAGAAACGAGCTAAAACCAGTAAGAGTTCCAAAAGACAACTGTTGATCCAAACCCTCAGTGATTTGATAATGACCCTCTCTTAAATACTTTGTGAAAATTGTAAGTAAACAATATGTATCAGAGTTTCACTATCGCTGATAAGTACTAAGACCTTACAGTACCGCTGATAGGAACTCTCACTCTTTAGATTAAACATTCAGCGAACACTGTTCACCATAATGCTCTGAGACTGTTCAGTCCTTATGGTGATCGCTGATAAGTTAGTTGTTTACTTATGATCCCTGAAGACAAGTTTCACGTCAACATAGGTTCTACGCTGAAGTCGAAGATTAAGCTCAAGAACCAGCGACAAGTCTCCTAATGAACTGATGTGGATCAGCGAAGACTCATATTTGTCCACTCAACGTGAAGTATAAAGTACAAGACTTCAGCTATCGCTGAACTTTGTCATTCACTGATATAGAATGATAAAGCGATGAATCAACGGAAGCTGATCATGAAGTCCTCCGTATAAAGTACTTTTGTCTTAACCACCCTTGCACGACTCCGTACGATATGTCAGAAAAGAACCTCCTTATTGTCTGAAATCGTACAACCACTCTGATACTACACTGTTCAAACATGCGGCTACTAAGGTTGTCTACAAAGGTCAATGACATACAACTAATGAGCTGCTGCCACGTGTAAAGTATAAACTGCCATGCATTAAATGCATGCAGTATATAAGAAGGACTCCAGCTTCATTTTTGAAGCACTCGAAAACTTTGGTCGAGTCACTCGTAAACTCTGGTCGAGTCATCGTTCTTATATCTTGAGATAGGTTATTATTAGTAATTTCCTTCTCTTTCTTAGTGCAAGAAACTTAGTGTTCCAACTTGTTTAGATATAGGTTTATCCTTAATATTGTTCCGCAACAAGCTGTAAATTGTTAATGATTTATCAATAAACAATTTAGAAAAGTAAAATCTGTGTGTTTGTATTCAACCCCCCCCCCCCCCCTCCCCTCTACAAACTTGTATAACCCTTCGGGACCAAAAAGTGGTATCAGAGCAGATTTGTTTAATCTCATAAACAAGATCTAGTCTATACTAAGATTTCTCTTCCTAGCTATTTCTTAAAATGGCTACCAACACAAACACAAACTATATTGACAACGGTTCTCTTATAAAACCCACTAGATTCTCCAGAGATAATTTTAATATATGGAAAAATAGGATGATTCTCTTCTTAGAAGGTGTAGACCCTACTATGCCTTATTATCTTGAAAACGACCCATATATTCCTGTAAGAATTGATGCTGCAGTTCCAGCCGCTAGGAATAGACCTGCTATTCCAGAAAGGCTGATTCCTAAAGAAATTCATATGTGGACTGATGAAGATAAGAAGAAAGTGGCTATCGACACCAAAGCTAGATCCATACTCTCCATGGCTCTTCCTGACGAAGTCTACCATTCCGTCATGAACCTGAAAACCTCAAAAGCTATGTGGGACACAATCTGTGTTCAGTATGAAGGTACTTCTGAAGTCCAGGACTCTTGAAAGATCAACTTGGTAAGACAGTATGAAAGATTCATTTGTGGTAAGAATGAAACTCTCTCTGAAGTACACCAACGTTTTAACTGCTTAATAATAGATCTAAAAACTGTTGGTAAGGAATATTCTAACTTTGAAGTGCTGAAAAAGTTCTTAGAATGTTTACCTGAAAGCTGGGACAGTTATTCTATGTGTCTCAAGCTGTGAAAGGATCTAAAATCAATGACCCTTTCTACCTTATATGGCACGATGCTGAATCATGAGCAATCGAGTCATCTTAAGAAGAATCTTGTAAAAGATTCCAAAAGAACCCATGTTGCTTTAATCTCAGAGGAACCTTCCACTCAGCGACCCTCGGTCACTATCACTGAGTTAGAGAGTAACTCTGAAAGGTCATCAGATTCTGACTCTTCAGATCTTGATGAATCTTTGGCTCTCCTCACTAAAAAGTTCAGGAGATTCGCCAAAAAGAAAATGTTCAGAAAGAATAAACCTCTTTCCATTACTGACAAACCAAGATCATCAGCTCCTGTTGATAAGGCTACTGCTACTTGTTTTAACTGTGAAAAGATAGGAAATTTCGCTAACGAGTGCAGGTCAAAGAGAGTTTCGAGAAACTCAGCGTTTCCCAAGAAAAACTTTATTCCCAGAAATAGAGATGACAAATACGCCAAGCTGAAAGAAAGGTATGCGAAGCTGAAAAGCTTTAAGAAGAAAGGCAAAGGTCTGATGGCTGACTATGATTAGGCTGACTCTGATGAGGAAGAAACATCTGACTCTGAAGATGATGAAGCCAATCTCTGTCTTATGGCCAAACCTGAAGATGAGGAAGAAAGTTCAGACATTCCCTCCACTTCAACCTCTGCAACTCAGGTATCACCTTCCTTCTTTACCAATATTGCAAATATTGATGAAGCTGGTAGTCTTCGTAAAATCGATCTCTTGACTAGAAGTTTATATGAATCCACGAATGGCAAAACTGTAGTTGAAAATCAAAACCTTGATCTCGCTGAACATCTTAAAAACTGTCACCTTCAAATAGAAAATCTTTCTAAAATTGAAGAAGATTTTAAAGATCAAGTTCACATAAATCAGCTAGTCAAAATCGAGCGCGAAGAAGCTATCGCTGCATTAAAAGCTGAAAAAGCTACTGTTGATGGATGGTATAATTCCTCAACAAAGATCACTGAGATAATTAAGTCTCAGATTCCCCTGAGTGATAAACGTGGTCTTGGTTACAAAGCTGATACTCTAGAACCAACCACTGATCGTTCCATGCTCTTATTTGGAACTTTCGTATCCTCAGTCGCTGATACTTCATCCTATCAGTGTTCCTCTTCTAAACCGACTATCCCTGAGGAAATTTATACCTCTACAACAGGTAAAGAGAAAATGGTTTATCCAAAACCTACCTCTGTCTTTAAAGATAAAGGTAAAGGAATTCCTTTTAACCAAAATCCTCAGAAGTGTACCTTAGTACCTAAGTTAAATGCCTCTAAAGCTTCAGTGACCTATCCCTCTGGATCAAGGAATCAGATCTCTGGATCTACTCAGCGTGGATCTATTCAGCGATCTACTCCTAGAATCAGAGTGGATGTCTTTGGTAAGAAATCCGAAGAACTAAATGTTCCTCCCATTTCAAAAGCCAATAGCTTACTTGGTGCTGGTATTTTTAATTCAAAATCTAAAGCTCAGCATTCAAATGGTCCTAGAACTATTTTTAGTTATAGGAAATGTTATCACTGTGGACTTACTGATCATATTGCTAGTAAGTGCCCCACAGCCACCAAAGCTGAAAAGATAGCTAAGGTGAAGATCATTGCTCCAAAGGCAAAGAAGACCACTGAGGTTAAGAAATTAACCAAAGTGAAGACTGACAAAGCTGAATCTTCAAATGCTGCGAAGACTGCAGATCCTTCCATTCCAACTACTTCCACTGACAAGTGTGTACACATGGTTAAGTGGGTATCCAAGAAAAACTAATCTTCCTTTGTAATGCAGGTTAAGAAGGGTATCTGGTATCTCGATAGCGGATGCTCTAGACACATGACTGGAAAGAAAAGCCTGCTCGCTGAATACAAAGAAGAGAAGGGTCCCTCTGTAACTTTCGGTGGAAATGGAAAAGGACATACCCGAGGGTTTGGTGTACTATCTAATGGTACAACAACCTTCAAAAGAGTCGCATATGTTGAAGGGCTGAAGCATAATCTTCTAAGCATCAGTCAGCTTTGCGACATGGATAACAAAGTAATCTTTACTAAGGAATCCTGCTTTGTCGCTGACAAAAAGGAGAAGATAGCTGTCAGCGGTTATCGTTTGGAAAATGTTTATGTAATAAACATGGTCTCAACAACCACTGAGAACTCCTGTTTCTTCTCAAAAGCCTCATCTGATGTCAACTGGCTATGGCATAAGAGGCTCTCTCATCTAAATTTCAAGACACTGAATACTCTCTCTTCAAAAGAGTTAGTCACTGGTCTACCTCAACACTCATACGCCAAAGAGTCCTTATGTTCAGCGTGTGAGAAAGGCAAGCAGACCAAAGCAAGTCTCCTCAGTGTCATCTCCTCTACAACTTCTCCATATGGATTTGTTTGGCCCTGTTAACAAACAATCCATCGCTGGAAAGAAATATACGCTGGTCATAGTTGATGAATTCTCTCGCTATACGTGGGTTATGTTTCTCCGTTCTAAGAGTGACACCCCTGAAGAACTCATCAACTTTGTTCGGAAGATGGAAACCCTGAACAACTTGACCGTTCGCTCAATAAGGAGTGATCATGGGACTGAATTGAAAAATAGTTCTCTTGATTCCTTCTTTGAGAGTAAGGGTATTTCTCACAACTTTTCTTCAGTGAGAACACTGCAACAAAATGGAGTCGCTGAAAGAAGAAATAGAACAATTATTGAAGTTGCACGTTCAATGCTCAATGATTCTCACCTGCCTACTCAGTTTTGGGCAGAAGCTGTCAACACTGCTTGTTTTACGCAAAACAGGTCGATGATAGTTAAAAGATTCAATCAGACAGCCTATGAACTTTTTCATGGGAGAAAGCCTTCAATTAGCTTTATTCACATCTTTGGATGTCAGTGTTTCATACTGAACAACAGAGATGCCCTTGGAAAGTTTGATCCTAAGGCTGATGATGGAATCTTTCTTGGATATTCTTCAATCTCCAAAGCCTTCAGAGTCTTCAATCGAAGAAGACAAACTGTTGAAGAAACTATTCACGTCACGTTTGACGAATCCCATTCAGCGAACTCTAAACTATCTGCTGATACTGAAGAACTGAATCAATGGATGTTTTCTCATCTTGGTGATTCAGAAGATATTTCCACTCCTCATACTCATACAGTTGAAGATGATAGTCCTACTATCATCCCAAATATGCAGAATAGTGAAGCTGAAACATCATGGGTCTCAGCTGTTCCTTTAAACACTATACCTGCTTCTGAACCAAATGTCTCAGACATTCCATCTACTTCTCAGCAATCAGTGAATGAAATGACATCTCTCTTGGCTGATATTCCAGAAGTTGCTGAAGCTTCATCTTCAGCTCTTCCAGTTCAGGTTGAGTTAGCGTCTCACGCTCCGGCTCAGCGATGGACTGTAAATCACCCAATTGATCAAATTCTTGGTGATCCAAACGCTGGTGTTCAGACTCGACGAAGTGCAGGTAATATTTGTTTATTTGTTAACTTTATTTCTCTTATTGAACCAAAGAAAATAGATGATGCCCTCAAAGATCCAAACTGGGCCAGCGCCATGCAAGAAGAGCTGACTGAATTCGAAAGAAACAAAGTTTGGAAACTTGTTCGAAGACCAACTGACAAAACAGTGATAGGCACTAAATGGGTCTATCGAAACAAGTTGGACGAACATGGAAATGTAACCCGCAACAAGGCTCGACTTGTTGCTCAGGGATACAGACAAGAGGAAGGCATAGACTACGATGAAACATTTGCTCCTGTAGCAAGACTAGAATCTATTCGTCTATTCTTAGCATACGCTGTACACAAAGACTTCAAAGTATATCAGATGGATGTTAAGTCAGCATTTCTAAATGGAAAGCTGAATGAAGAAGTCTATGTGGAACAACCTCCAGGATTCTCAGATCCTAAGCGTCCAGGTTATGTTTATAAACTGGATAAGGTACTTTATGGCTTAAAGCAAGCTCCACGTGCATGGTATGACACTCTCTCTACTTATCTCCATATTGAAAAATTTGAGCGAGGTAAAATCGACAAAACTCTATTTTTCAGAATAGTGAAAGGTCATATCATTCTTGTTCAGATATATGTTGATGACATTATATTTGGTTTTACTAACCCTGATCTTTGTACTCGTTTCGCTGATAGAATGAAAGATGAGTATAAAATGAGCATGATGGTTGAGCTAACATATTTCCTTGGTCTTCAGATAAAGCAAAATGAAAAAGGAACTTTCATTAATCAGGGAAAGTATGTTAAAGATATGCTGAAGAAATTCGATTTAACTCAGAGTTCAGCTATGAAAACCCCTATGGCACCACCGCTGACACTAGATAAGGATACTAATGGTATTCCTGCTAATGTCACGCTGTACCGTGGGATGATCGGCTCTTATTTGTATCTTACAGCTAGCCGACCCGATATTATGTACGCAACCTGTTTGTGTGCACGATATCAAGTTGAACCTAAGGAATCTCATATGATCGCTGTAAAGAGAATTTTTTGAAACCTTAAGGGTACTGCGAACCTAGGTCTTTGGTATCCCAAAGACTCAGGGTTCGATCTAATTGCCTATTCAGATAGTGATTTTGCAAGTTGCAAATTGGATAAGAAAAGCACCACAGGAGGCTGTCAGCTCCTGGGTGGAAAGCTGGTGAGTTGGACAAGTAAAAAGCAAAATTCAGTGTCCACCTGAACTGCTGAAGCTGAATATATAGCCGCTGGAAGTTGTTGTTCTCAGGTCTTGTGGATGAGAAATCAACTACTGGACTATGACTTACAGCTCTCGAAAATTCCAATCTATTGCGACAGCACAAGTGCCATCGCTATAGCCAACAATCCAGTGCTACACTCAAAGACTAAACACATCGAAATCAGGTATCATTTTATCAGAGATCATTTGATGAATGGTGATATAGAACTTCATTTTATCCCAACTTACTATCAGTTAGCTGATCTGTTCACCAAACCTCTTGATGAGACAGGATTTAACTTTCTCATCAGCGAGCTTGGAATGCTGAACCTTGAAGAGTAAAATCTTCAGCGGTTCACATTTGATCAGTGATAGGATAAAATCAACTTGTATTACCCATTCTATCATTCTCTCTCTGAATAAACTTGATTCACTGCCAGCAAGGTATGTTTTTCTCTCGCTGACAATCGCATGAAATTGCAAGATTTCAAAGACAAATTGCATCGCTGAATATCTCTTCCTTAATCAGCGATACTTTGAAATTTCTAAAACCACCACTGATATTTCTATTCATTGCTTCATGTTTTCAAAAGTGTCCCTGAGCTTTCAAAACCTCAGAGACATCCTAAAATATGAAAGGACAGTTGTGACGTCATCACAACGGATAAGCCCTGGAATGTTCTCTTTCTGACACACGATTGCACGTTTCGTTTACCTTCCAATCAAATGCAAACACGTGTCCGTGTCATGATGAAAATCTTTTCCCGCTCAAGATTTTCTCTCTCTCTAATCTCACTATATAAACACATTTTGGGTTTATATTTTTCTTTTACGCGAACAACTTCTTCCTCAAGAAAACTACTGTTGCATTTTTTCTCTCAAGTTTTCAAGAACTGTTCATCTTCTTCTTCTTCTACGAACCAGGTTAATATTTCTTTTATTTACCTGTTTCTTAAAACTTGTTAATGATCTTCTCATTGTTTTTACATGAAATCATTTCTTTCATGGTTTTATGAACACAACCTTTCATGGTTGTTCTTCAAGTTTAATCGCAAATATCTTAAACTTGTTCTTCATACGTTTTTCCAGAATCCTAATCCTCAAAGGAAACTGGAAAACAAGACTTTTTATTGGGTTTGCATTTCTTTTTCAAAAACAAGAAAACCGTAATCTTCATTAAGACATTTTTGTCTGAATGAAATGGACAAAATTCGAACCATCTTATTGGAAAATCTTTCCACATTAAGATTACAGCAATGGCATCTACTTATATTCCTACTGCTGAGAAGACTGCTGCTGCTGAGGAACTGCAAATCATCAAGGCTCCTCAGGTCAAGTTCACGCTTGAGGAACTTGATTGGACAAAAACAAACAATCTCTATGCGCTTTTCGAGATTCCTCCTCGAAAGCAAGTCACACATCTGAATGATGCTGTGAATTTCCTCAAAACCTGTTGCCTCTCTACAGCCCTGACCATAACACCCCCTGCTCATCAGCTACTACTATCTCAGTTCTGGTATTCTGCCAGACACACTCAACTCACATCGACCAAAGACCCCACAAAGAAAATCGATTGCATCCTCTGTGACACAGATTTTGGCACCATAAAAATCACCCCTGCCATTATCCAAAAAGCACTGAGCCTTCCCATCGCCACAAAAGAAAAACCCTTTGTTTCTCTCCCTGACCACAAGAAACATGCTGATAGGGAAGCCATCACTGCATTCTTTGATGCAATGGTCATGTATGGGAAGCTGGGAGGGACAAGAAGCCTGAGAAGAAGCTGACCCTCATCAAGAAATCAAAAATGCCCAGCGAGATGAACTTCATCTTCGCACACTTGATAAGCTGCATGACTGCCAAGACCGGCTCCTCTGATCAAGCCGCTCAACCTCAGCAAGCAATGGGATATGCATTGCTGAAAAGTCTTCATGTTGACTGGGCCTCGATAATCTACGATGATCTTGTGTTCAGAGTAGACTCTGCCGCTGACCGACCATCATGGGTTCCATACCCAAGATTCCTCAGCGCCATCTTCCAAACTGGCCTGAAGGACAACTACCCAAAAGTAGGAGACCTGAAACTCTCTCAAGTCGGCCATAAGGTACTCGACTTCAAGCTAATGGAAAACGAGGTACGTCTCTCTACTCTCTTAACTCTTCTCAATCCTCCTTCTTCTACTTCTGCAGCTCATTCAGTGGAAATCCCCACCGCTGATACCCCAGCTGCAACCTCCACTCCTTCTAGAAAAAGGAAACACTCATCTACCCAACTTGGTTCCAAAAGGACTAAGAAAACCAAGGAGCAACCCCAGCAATCTCATGCTGAAGACTCCTCATCTCATCTTGAAGAGCTGATGGAATGTTCCGTGGTATGCTCTGCCACAGCTGAACAAGCCACCCCTTCCATCCCAGCTTCAGCGTCTATAAACGCTGAAGTTATAAAATTGGAATCGACCCAACCTCCTTCAGTCTCTCATATGACTGAAGAAGTGATTCTCAGTGGATCCAACACTGAATCAGCTCCACAACCAACTTTCTCAACCTTCGATTCTCCCTCTACTCCATTGGACTCTAATCCAGTTTTCACCACGATCACTGGAGCACCCGTCATTCTTCCAGAAGCTAAAGTTGATACTTTTCAAGGAATGATGGATGCAGGACCTGCAGGAATGTCTATGCGTACACGCACTCTAGCTGACGACATGGAACTTTTTTCAGGACACAGAAGTTTTGACGACTTCACCAACCCTCCTGCAGGTATACACCAACCCATATACACTGTAACTAAACCCCAAACTTCTGAGCTTTCCTTTGTTCATAAATACTTATCTGTTACAAGTCCTAATTTGGGAGACATCAACGCCTCTCTGAAGAACCTGGATACAAAGCTGACAGGTCTCACCACTACTCTCTCAGACAACACTTCAGCTGTAACAAAGTCTGGAGAGAATCTCAACAAGATGACAAAAGTGGCTGATTTGGAGAAGGTTGATGGTACTCTTGGTGACTTTGCCAAAGTTCTTGCTGACATCTACACAGACTACACCTCTCTCAAAACAACAGTTCAAACCATGTCCAGCGAGGTCATAACGCTGAAGACATCAGTTGGAAATCTTCAGGGAGATATGTCTGTTGTAAAGACTGACGTGTCTTCAGTAAAGACTGACGTAAGTTCAGTGAAGACGATGGTACAGCAGATCCTGAATCACATGACCGCCCCTGCCCCTGCACCTTCACATTTTACTCCGGCAGATCATGCTGAACTTTTCAAGATCACTCCTGCTATTACTGGCCTAGAAGACAGAGTAGCAGCGATTGAAAACTATATTGGGATCCCTGGCCAAGAAGACAGGGAACCAACACCATCTGCTGAGTCATCGTATTCCTCCCTCACTCATTATGAGGAAGGGGGGGAAGAACTCTGAAGACCTTCCCCATGATGAATCTATCGAGGGGGAGAAGACTGAAAACCTTTCCCTTACTGAAGAGGGGGAGAAGATAAATGAAGAAACAACTGCTGGACCTAAGGGAGATGAAAACCCTGAGGGAACTGAGAAGCTTACCTCTGTATCTGACGGGGAGCAACTCGAATACGCTGCTGAAGAATCTGAATCTGAAGCTGAAGATGAAGAAGCCGTCGACTTATCTGACGATGAACCATCATCCAGTGATAAGGGTGATGATGATGATGATGGTGATGATGATTCCTTTATCGTCAAGCCTGTTCAGAAGAGTACATCAACTAAAGGGATTTCGATAAACGAACCTTCAGGGGAGCGGACCAAGACAAAGCCTTCAGCGTCTGAAGCTGACAAGGGCAAAGGAAAAGGTGTCGCTGAAGACAATGAAAATCTGATGATCTTGCTTCAAAAGCCAGTTCGTCAGGTACACTACCTCTTACTTCCTTACACTGCATCCATCCTCTATCTATACACATTATCAGCTCTACTCTCCACAAAAAGCCTATACACTTGAACCCATTTCTTTTCTCTGTTCTACCCAAGTTCTTATTCGTAAGATCGCTGTGTTTCAGCTAGTCCTCTCCTATGTTTGAGGATATCGCTGAAGTTCTTATAGCTGCGAATTCACCAACAATAATCCCAGCTCCCAACGCTGAAGAAATAATTCCGGTATTGGATTTGATCTCTGAGACTGATGAACCTGAAGAACAGCTGCTCTCTCACAAAAACAGACCTTCCTTGGCTCCTCAAAAACTGAGTGAAGAGGATCAAGAAAAGAGAGATGCAATGATCAAGGGATTCGAAGATCAGCGAATCATCCTGAAGCGTGATCAACTTCCTTCTATTCCTCCAAAGTTCAGACTTTCACAAAAGGAATACCAGGATCACCTCAGAGCTGAAAGGTTAATCGCTGAAAGAAGGGAAGCTGAAGAAAAAGATAGAGAACTCGCCATCCAGCTTACTCAACAATCGGTGAAAGACCCCTCGCTGAAAAGAACTCCAATCGAAGTTCAACGTCAGTTATGGGAAGACGCCAAGAAGATCGTTGAAGAAAAGAGAACTGGGTCTCAATCTACTTTAATCTGGTGCAAAGAAAAGGTACACTTCAGATGTCGACCTGCCAGAATCAACAAGGTACATATCACTGGAAAATCAACCCTCAAAGTTTCAATCGCTGAAATCGAGATATTCAGAGAAAACGGACAGTACGAAAAATTCTATGCTGAAGCCATCACGAAGTACGGTCTCTCTGAATGGTTGGAGATCAGATTAGCCATCCAGAAGTCTCAATCTAAGTACAAGGATCATGTCGAAAAGCTGGTAAAGCAACAGATCGACTTAGTATCTTCTTGTGTGGATATTCCTCCTCCCCCTCCTCTCGCAAATCAGAAAAGTAGGGCCTCTGCAAAGAAAAAGTCTAAACCTTCAGACTCAGGTCCTCTTATACGGAACGAAACAGTTATTGGTTTTTCTCGTGCTGAAGTTCTTGGTCCAGAACCTGACCTTGAGGCACATGACACATCTCTTCCTCCTGGTGAGACTTTCATCCCTGGGAAAGTCATAAGCAAACCCTATGGGATATTCTTTATTGACTATGGTGGACGACAACGTTTTCAACGTATCTCTGAACTACCCATCACTCCCATCGAACAGCTGAAAGATCTCATCTACTGGTGTGATTTCAAACGCGACATTCAGGCACGACATCTTAAACCCTTAAGTTTTTGAAGAAGCTCTAAAGAAAAAGACTCAAGGAGTAAATGTCCCTGACTGGATGATTCCCACATCAATGACCCTTGATGAACTTCTCATTACGGAAGAACCTATATAAGCTGATAGGATCACCTTATTCTTCTATTTTATCAGTTATTCTTTTGTACTTGTAATTTATTTCGCTTGTACTTATAATATTTCCACTTCCCTTTGTAATCTGATACGAAGTTTAAAGAAAGATTTCAGCGAAAGTACTTTACTCCATCAGTATAGAAAAGATCCCAGAAAACAGTAAAAGAGACAAATATTTTATGAGTTCTTTTTATCCTTATGTTTTCATTAAATAGCAATTTTCTCTGTTGCTATGTCATAATCAAATAGGGGGAGATTGTTGATCCAAACCCTCAGTGATTTGATAATGACCCTCTCTTAAATACTTAGTGAAAATTGTAAGTAAACAATATATATCAGAGTTTCACTATCGCTGATAAGTACTAAGACCTTACAGTACCGCTGATAGGAACTCTCACTCTTTAGATTAAACATTCAGCGAACACTATTCACCATAATGCTCTGAGCCTGTTCAGTCCTTATGGTGATCGCTGATAAGTTAGTTGTTTACTTATGATCCCTGAAGACAAGTTTCACGTCAACATAGGTTCTACGCTGAAGTCGAAGATCAAGCTCAAGAACCAGCGACAAGTCTCCTAATGAACTGATGCGGATCAGCGAAGACTCGGATTTGTCCACTCAACGTGAAGTATCAAGTACAAGACTTCAGCTATCGCTGAACTATTTCATTCACTGATATAGAATGATAAAGCGCTGAATCAGCGTAAGCTGATCATGAAGTCCTCCGTACAAAGTACTTTTGCCTTAACCACCCTTGCACGACTCCGTACGATATGTCAGAAAAGAACCTCCTTGTTGTCTGAAATCGTACAACCACACTGATACTACACTGTTAAACATGCGGCTACTAAGGTTGTCTACAAAGGTCAATGACATACAACCAATGAGCTACTGCCACGTGTAAAGTATAAACTGCCATGCATTAAATGCATGCAGTATGTTGGTTCCCGTTTTGCTTTAAACAAGATTATCAGATCTATTAGTTCAGGTTTAAGGTTTGATGCGGAAGCGTATTTGAAGAACTAATAGATATGTTTGATAGATTTAGAACACAATATAAATAAACAGTGAGCAGGAAATAATATCTCAAAGTTTACTGAATATATATATATATATCAAGAACAAATTTAAGAACAGTGAGTATGCAAAGCTTTAAACAGATATGACTCTAAATGTGCATAAGCTATGTGTTCTTGATGTTTGATTGAAGTGTTCTTGTTTTTCTGTTTTTGTGTGTAGTTCTCTATCTATATTATGAAGAACTCAACATGAGTCTTCCTTTTGTACTACTCTTAGAAGACTATGAAGTAGGTCACTGTTCCTTTTACGGCATGAATAGTAAACTGGATGGTGTGAACAGTTGTTTGAGCCATTCGCATTTAATGGAGAAGATGTACTTTTGGTAAATGCATTAAATGGCGCAGACGTCTATTTTGTACCTTGCCCTATTGAGTCCATTCAGAGCTTGACATGTGTTTTGACAATACTTTTCCATGCAAGTTGATGAACAGGTCTTGGAACAGTAGCAAGATATTATAAATATCTTCCTAGTCTTTTGAGGACCATAAAGGCTCTGTAATGTGTTACAGAGGTTCTGCGGTCTGGTTCCTTTGTAAAGTAGTCTTCACCGGATTCCGAGTCTTTGGTTGTTTACTTCTGCAGAGCTTCTGTCAAGGGTGGCAGAGGTTCTGAGGCTCGGTCCTCTGAGAAGTCTTCTTGGTTCCTTGTCTTCTGATGTTGTCCGCAGAGGCTCTGTTATTGGTAACAGAGGTTATGCGGTCTTAGTCTTCTGAAAGCGTCCTTCTGTAGTTTCCTCGGTCTTTGATCACTCTTGATCAAAACTTCCTTTGATTCTTCTGAGATGCCCGGCAGAGCTTCTGTGGAAGTTCTTCTGTACTTGGCCATTTTTCAATACTTCTAATATTTCAGAATATTTGGAGCTAACAATCTCCCCCTAAGTATTGAAAAATAGAAGGTTGAATTTATGCATTTTAACCTAAGTAAATAAGAGGTTAAACAATACCTCAGAAGATTATTTCATTCATTTTGGAATTTATGCCAGAGGCATTTACATTTAAGTACACAAAAATAAACGTTGACAGAGATTCTTTGAAGAGACTCAGATTTTTGCATTTGGGAAGTCGTCGAACTTTCTGTTGTCTTTTCCTACTTCCTTGAGTTCTTCATAGAATTTGTGACAGAGATTTCGTAAGCCGAGTGTAGCATCAATCTCTTTGATCATCATCAGAGCAGATTCTTCGTTCATAAGCTCTGTTGCTTTATTCTCCTCTAGTATCTTTCTGAACATGTTCAGAGTATGGGTTGTTTACTTCTGACAGTCCATTGTCACAAACAGTTTCAGTTGATCAGCAGGATTCTTGAATACTAACCCGTACCTTGGAGTTTTGATGATTGAATTGGGTATGGCATTGGGTGGGCAGGAATCCTCTGGTGGTCTGATACTTAGAGTAGTTATGCCCAGATCGATGGCTAGTTGAATATCGAGCATGCTGTAGATTAGGAGCTTTTCACGCATCGCCTTTCTGAGAACTCGATAAGACCTTTTGTGGCAGTCGTCATTGAAGTTGTCTTTCGTCCATTGCAGAAGGTCAGGTAAGTCATAGGGATTGAGGTTTCGGATATCAGCATCAGAGAATTGATTTTCTGATCTGTCAGACCTTTTGACTTTCCAGATGGTATACACCGTATGAGGATAGGTTCTCATTTTGGAGTATTTGCAATAGATTACCTTCTTTATTTTGTGAATGGAGTAAACTTGATTGACTGGTTTTGACTTTGTAGAGGTGAAGATTGCATCGAATTCTTCTCTTAGCTTCTGATCTCGGACATGGGCTGGCAGATCGCTCTGGAAGTGTTGTCTGTAGAGATAACTGTAGACTTGTTCTTCCATTTGTTCAATGGTTGAAGTAGATCTTGGAATTGGTCTCCTTAGCTCATCCATCTTTCGAGTGATGTCTGCTACTCTACCTTCTGTTACCTTAGCTGTGGGATTCAGGGATGGGTTTTCTGACAGAGGATTCAAGTTGAATGTCCAGTCTTCCTCTTCGGGTTTAGGAGTGATGAAGGCATTAAATGCACCTTTCATCAATTTCTCTGTAGCAACTGGCATCTTCTTCTTTGGCTCTTCTTCTGTCATTATTCCCTTGCCTTTATCTTTTGGCTTTGAGGTTTCAGATATTGGGTTTTGGATTTGTGTGGGTGGAACCTCTGTTGATTTGACAGTTGGAGGTTCTGTGGGTTTTGGGGTTGTATGCTCTGATGTTTTGGTTGTTGCCTCTGAAGGTTTTGATACTTCGGGTTGTGAGGTCTCTGTTGGTGAGGAGTCTTCGGGTCTTGGAGGTGGAATGTCAAAACGCTTTGCTGATTGAAAAGCAGATACAAATTCCATTCTGCGAAGAATGAACTCTGCAGAGCGTTTTGGTCTTTGGGGTTTTCGAGCTATGGTTTTGACTCTAGTTTTGTGCGGGATTGGTTGTGAGGTTGGTGTTGGTTCTTTGGGTGAGGGTGGAGTTTGTTCTGAGGATGAGGATGCAAGATTGATTACCTTATGTTCTGTGGTTGGTGCATCCTTTGGTGAGATAGAAGTGTTTTGCCTCTGTTGTTTTCCCTTCTGGGTTTCTGTTGTAGAGGGTTCTGCTGATTTCTCTGTAGTTTTTGCAGAAGCAGCCTTTGTAGTTTCCTTTGTTTTCTCCCCCTCAGGATGACCAGATGCTCCATCATCAGGATCATCCTGCCTTCTTTTAGCAGTAACTTCTGTTCTGCAGGTGTCTTGAGCTGCTTGCCTTGCTGCATTTTTCTTCATTGTTTCAAAGTAGATTGCGATCGAAGTTTTGAAGGCTTTGGTCGCACTTTTCTCGAACTCTGCAGCGGTTGTTTTGGCAATGTTAGTGGCAGAGGCGATGGCAGCAGCAGCAGAAGTTTCTGTAGTTGACTTCATTTCTGCAAGGGCTGCTTTAACCTCTGTGGATAAGGTATCCACTTTGGTATTTAATCCTGTAAGCGCGCCTGAAGTTGACTCTGTAAAAGATGTGAATGAGCTTTGCAACTCATTCAATGTTTGAGTTACAGAGGTTACAAAGGCTTGGAACTCATCCTTCGTAACATGTTCCTCTTGGGTAACCTCTGGAGGAACAACTCCTTCTCCAGAGTGAGTCCCTGTTCCTGGGACACCTTCGTTCACCCTTGTTTGTACGTTGGGGGTGGAAGGATTTCCATCTGATCCTCGAGAAGAAACCCGAGTTTCAGTCTCTACAGAAGTTCTGTGAAGAACATTGTCCAAATCCACTCCAGAGGTGGGTATCGGAATATTCTTCTGTTGACTCGGAGACTTGTCTAGAGTCTCTTCGTCATGGTGCTCTCTACTTCTCTCTGAAAGAAGTTTTGGCCCTATATTGTGCGTGTCAGAGGAAACGAATTCCTCTGTAGGGTGTTCTAGTGTGATCTGGGGCGATTGATCACGAACTATAGGTGAGTCTCTCTGAGGAGACTCCCTAGGAATGGATTCCCCGTCTTCTGTGGGCACAGAGGTTGAAAGAGTAACCTCTGGCTTGATGGGTTGGGTGAGGTTCGAGCTGTGCTGCTCTTTTTCAATGACACCTTCTGCAGCTAGACCTGCGGTGTCAGATGTGTGGGTTGCACTGGGAGGGGTTGAGGGATGTGCGCCTTCTGCAACTTCGGCATCTTTTCCTTTCTCATTTTCTTTTCCTCCAGACGTTTCTACCCTATCCTCTAAACCTATTTGCACCTTTTCTTCTGCAGTCTCTTGTCTTGGCAGAAGTGAATCAAGAACCTCTGTGAAGATTTGAGTTTGCAGAGGTGGTTCGATTCCTTCTGTTATTGTTTGCAGAGGAGAAGATGGTTTCTTCTTCTTTGATTTCCTCTTCTTTGGTTTTGGTGCTCCCTCCTCTGTAGATTTTGACTTTCTTTTTCTTTTGGAAGAGGGAGGGGCAGAGGGACCTTGGATTTGTGGTGGAGATGAGGGTTCTGTGGGATGTTCAGTGGGTGGAGAAGATGGTTCTGCAGGAGTTTGTTGGATAGCAGAAACAGAGGCAAGTTGTTCCTCTGTAGGGGTCTTGGTTTTCTTTCCCTTTTTCTTCTTCTTCTCTTTAGATCCCTCAGAAGACTTCCTCTTTGAAGAATAGAGGTCTTTCCTTATATCTCTGAAGTTCTTCTGGTTGGCCTTGTGTTTAGCCAACTTTATCTTCCATTCTTCTTCTGTAAGTCTCTCTACTACATTACCTCCTATGGGCATTCCTATACGCGGGGGTGTTACAGAACTGGGTTCAGGAGTTCTGTAAACGCGTGTGTACTCACTAACTAGTTCTTCATCACTAGCATAACCTAACATTACCTTTGATAGTGGCCTGATGTGTGGGTAGCCATCCTCATGTTCTGTAGGGGTGTTCTTGGACATAGGAAATTGCTTAGGTTTGGGACCGTCCATTGGCCATTTTTGGATAAGGAGTAGGGGTTCGAAAAGTACACTGAGGATTCGCTGGAACTGCAGAGGGGGTAACCAGTTATGATCAGACATTTTGGCTTTCTGGGAGGCGATTTTGCGATCGATGGTGTTGATGATCTCTTGCATCATTATGGTGGCATAATCTAGGGGTAGATCATAGTATACACCATACATGATTGAGAGAATTTTAGGTGAGCTTTGATCGATGCTCCCGATTTTTCCCGTGAGGCAACGATTTAGGATGGAGAATAAGGTATTCCACAGAGGAGGTAATCTTGCTCTGCGGAAATCGTTCCTCTTTTTCAACTGTTGGTTGTACCCTAACATGTGCAGAAAGTCGACAAGTTCTTCATTTGTTGGTTGGGGTGCATACTTTTTGATTCCCATGAGTCCTCTTGTTGGAAGGCCAAATTCTAATGAGAACATGGTGCGATTGAACATCAGTTCAAGGCTCTTACTTTGGTCAGGTTTAGAAATGTATCCTCTGATCAAATCGGTGTCAGCGTCATAACGGCAAGATTGACAAAACTGATGTAGGTAACGTACTGGTATTTGTTCAACGGTTTTGCTCAGAAGAGGGTAAAGAAAGTGGTTCTCTAGGATGTTTAGCAGGATGGCATGTTCTTTGCCAAATGTCGTAGGAGAAGGAACAAGATAACAGTTGTTCGATTTAATGGGAAGGGTTTGCTCGAAATGGTCATTTGAGAAAAATTGTTGCAGGTGGGTAGTGGGTACGAAGGATGCCTCTTCGCCGGAGTCGTGTCTGTCGCCATCGGTGGCGATGTGTGGGTTGTGGGAGTGCTCAGAATGCACTGGAGAGGATGTCGGAGAGTTCGTTGGTGAAACGTGAGCAGATTTGGAACTGGAAGCCATTTGTAGGTTTGAAAGTTCTAGATTTTCAGAAAGAAATAAGCAAGTTCGCCGGAGAAGATGAGAGAATAGTAAAGTTTTGAAAGTGATTTTAACTTGGGTTTTATACTGTGGTAACGGATAGAATTCGGAACGGTGAAAATGTGAGAAAGTTAATAAAATTTGAGGTCCACACTTGAGTTCATTCGGCGTGGTGCAAGTTTCTAGGACGACGTGATATGTACGTCAATGAAAACTTGACACGTCATCAATGTCAGTGACGACGAGACGTCGTGGGCGGCCACATTAAATGAAAAACGCGTGGGTTTTAAATTTTTACCATAGAAAAGTTACCGTTACAGATACATAAATTCCCAAGTGGAAATCTTTACAGAAGCTCTGTGGGTACAGAAGCTCTGTGATTTTGAAAAACGTTTATCTCTGTAGATTGTATCTTTAATGAAAATCGTTTGAAAAACACGGAGAGGATCAATAAATTTTTAGTAGAGAGAAATTATCCTACAGAGGTTTTTGGACCTCTGCCAGAGCCAGCAGAGGCTCTGTGACAGGAAATTTCTAATAACTAATAATTTATAAACATTTTTAATCATCCAAGTTTTTGATCAGTTTTAACAATGTATTTAGGACTTATTTGAAAGTTGGTGTCCTAGAAAATTGTAAATCTCAAAGATTTTGTGCAGCAGAAGTCATTTGAATGATTTGAGTGATCTACAGAGGTTCTTTGTTTGAAAGAACTCTGTGGCTTATGACTTCTGTGGCAAGATACCAACCTATTTCCTTTTGATCGGCGAATGTGATCTCTTCTGTCGCATTCTTTGCTCCCCCTTGACTTATGAATCTCTGTAGATTCAGCAAGGTCTCCTTTTCCGCTCCTCCTTGATCTAACAACCTCTTTAGGATTGATCTCTGTGGTTTGAAACCTGCCTTTTTATCTCTTGAAGCTTGTACTTTTACCAAAAACGTTTGAAAAACATTTGAGAGGGTCGTTAAATCTTTAGTAGAGAGAAATTATCCTACAGAGGTTTTTGGACCTCTGCCAGAGCCAGCAGAGGCTCTGTGATAGGAAATTTCTAATAACTAATAATTTATAAAACTTTTTGATCATTCAAAGTTTTTATGGTTTTAAACATTGTTTTTAGGACATATTTAGAAATTTTTGTCCTGGAAAATTGTTTTTGGAAAAAGATTTTGTGCGACACATACCTTTTAGAGTGTCTAGTTTGGACGACAGAAACTCTTGTTGATCATAATCCTCATTTGGCTCCCCCTTGAATGATCAACCTCTGTAGATTAATTTGAGGTCTCCTTCTGCTCCCCCTTGACCTATGCTTGAATCAATAGAGATAAATAATGCACAGTACATAGGTCAACCTCATCAGAGGTTCTGTGGAGATTGTCATAGGTTCTGAGCAATTCCACAGAGGCTCTGTGAAGTATAGAATCTTTGAAGGATGAGTCTTAAACAAAGTGTTTTAAGAGTCATAGTGTATTTTGAAGCCTGAGTCCTTAATAGAAGTATTAAGGAGTCCATTGTTTGCTGAAGAGTGAGTCCTGATCTGTAATGGTCAGAAGTCATTTTTCTGATGAAGCTCGAGTCTTAAACTGATTTGTTTAAGAGTCTTTTTCACTAAAGTGTGAGTCCTAAACTGATGTGTTTAGGAGTCCTTTTTTTTTCTTTTGAAGAGCGAGTCCTGATCTGTAATGATCAGAAGTCCTTTTACCTGCAAGACAGATCAAAGAACTTTTGGTACCCATATCCAAATGGGTCCTTTTTTGTTAGGATTTGGAGCTGTCTTTAGGTCCTCTGGTTTGCCAATCTTTGTTGGTTTGCCAATTTTCTTTCTATGACCTTTCTCATTTTGGGTCTTTGGATTTTTCTTTTGAAATGACCCATTTTGTACATAGAAAGATTTAGAGAAAAGGTTTCTTAATTGAAGCAGAAGATCAAAGCATTTATATGAATGAAAAGATGAAGGCTTTGTAGAAACAAATGGTTTTGGAGCATTTTTGTCAGGAATAGAGTTTTTGACTTTCCAAACCATTTTCATCTTTTTGTAAACAGGATTATTTGAATTTTTAGAACAAGAGTTTGCTAAGACAAGGTCTTTAAGCCTTTTAGCTAAAACATCTTTTTCTTTAAGGTTTAAATCAAATTTTCTTAGAAGATCTGATTTATACCTCTTCTCCAACATAATCTTGTTTGACAAATCGGATAGTCTCTTTGTTAAATTTGACATTTCAGCTTTAAAGACCTTTCTTTCCTTCTCAAACTTGTCTTTCAAACACTTTGTTTGAAATCCTTCTCTCTTCACCTTTTCAGACTCTTTTCTTTCAAAATCCTGCTCTTTCCTCTCTTTTTCAAGAGATTTCTGTAATTTTGAGATTTTGAAAGAAAGTTCCATATTCTTTGTCTCAAGAAGAGTTTTCTCTTTTCCAAACTTTTCATTTTCACTGATTATAAGTTTTTCAAAGTTGGAAATCAGTGTAGAAAAGTTTAGACACTTAAGCTCAAGGCTTTTCTTCTTTTCTTTAAAAACAGTCTTAACTTCCTCAAACTTCTTTTTCTCCTTTTTACCAAGCTCTTCTGACTCAGATAGTTTCCTTTTTAGTTCAAGATTTTCACAGTTTAGGAGTTTACCTGATTCTTCAAGCTTGGCAATGTTGTCTGAGTTAATAAGAATGATCTTGTTTCTTTCCTCTAATTCTTTCTCAAGAGAAGGAATTATTTTCTTAAAATTTGTGCTGAGTTTGAAATAATAATGAAAATCAGCATCAGCACTAAATTTTAGTCTTGACATATTGAATGAAGTTTTTAACGAAAGAAACAGTTTCTTGGATGTTACCAGATCGAATAAATCGAAAATGGCAGTAAAACAGAATCTGTTTGAAGGAATGAAGAATAGGTTAAGAACAGACAGTTTCTATCAAGAATCTTGTCTAAACGAGGATCACTTGATATTGAAAACCAAGCTTTGCTCTGATACCAATTGTTGGTTCCCGTTTTGCTTTAAACAAGATTATCAGATCTATTAGTTCAGGTTTAAGGTTTGATGCGGAAGCGTATTTGAAGAACTAATAGATATGTTTGATAGATTTAGAACACAATATAAATAAACAGTGAGCAGGAAATAATATCTCAAAGTTTACTGAATATATATATATCAAGAACAGATTTAAGAACAGTGAGTATGCAAAGCTTTAAACAGATATGACTCTAAATGTGCATAAGCTATGTGTTCTTGATGTTTGATTGAAGTGTTCTTGTTTTTCTGTTTTTGTGTGTAGTTCTCTATCTATATTAGGAAGAACTCAACATGAGTCTTCCTTTTATACTACTCTTAGAAGACTATGAAGTAGGTCACTGTTCCTTTTACGGCATGAATAGTAAACTGGATGGTGTGAACAGTTGTTTGAGCCATGCGCATTTAATGGAGCAGATGTACTTTTGGTAAATGCATTAAATGGCGCAGACGTCTATTTTGTACCTTGCCCTATTGAGTCCATTCAGAGCTTGACATGTGTTTTGACAATACTTTTCCATGCAAGTTGATGAACAGGTCTTGGAACAGTAGCAAGATATTATAAATATCTTCTTAGTCTTTTGAGGACCATAAAGGCTCTGTAATGTGTTACAGAGGTTCTGCGGTCTGGTTCCTCTGTAAAGTAGTCTTCACCGGATTCCGAGTCTTTGGTTGTTTACTTCTGCAGAGCTTCTGTCAAGGGTGGCAGAGGTTCTGAGGCTCGGTCCTCTGAGAAATCTTCTTGGTTCCTTGTCTTCTGATGTTGTCCGCAGAGGCTCTGTTATTGGTAACAGAGGTTCTGCGGTCTTGGTCTTCTGAAAGCGTCCTTCTGTAGTTTCCTCGGTCTTTGATCACTCTTGATCAAAACTTCCTTTGATTCTTCTGAGATGCCCGGCAGAGCTTCTGTGGAAGTTCTTCTGTACTTGGCCATTTTTCAATACTTCTAATATTTGAGAATATTTGGAGCTAACACAGTATATAAGAAGGACTCCAACTTCATTTTTGAAGCACTCGAAAACTCTGGTCGAGTCACTCGTAAACTCTGGTCGAGTCATCCTTCTTATATCTTGAGATAGGTTATTATTAGTAATTTCCTTCTCTTTCTTAGTGCAAGAAACTTAGTGTTCCAACTTGTTTAGATTTAGGTTTATCCTTAATCTTGTTCCGCAACAAGCTGTAAATTGTTAATGATTTATCAATAAACAATTTAGAAAAGTAAAATCTGTGTGTTTGTATTCAACCCCCCCCCCCCCCTTCTACAAACTTGTATAGCCCTTCGGGACCAACAACAACCCTGTTACTCCAGCTCCTCTGAATATAACTTTAACGTCATTTCAGATAGAACGGGTCGGGGGAGAGCTGTTCATAAAGAGTGGGTAGAGAAGAAGCCTAAGTTACGCCAAGAGAAGACCAAGTCATTTAATTCGTTTTTGCATATTAGGAAAAACAATAACAATCATGGTTTTGCTTTAAAAAACTCTGTTGAACATGGTTTTGAATTTCCGTTTAAACTTACTTCCGTTCAGCAATTGATTAAGATTTATCGTGATTGTGAGTGTTGTTCAATGCGTGGAATGAATGATTTTGTGGAACATAAACATGCATCTATACACAGAACAGATCTATCGTCAACAAACGTTATGTGAAGACGCCATACGAGCCCATCAACAAACGCACCCCTAACATCAGCTACTTTCATGTGTTCCGGTGCAAGTGCTTCGTGCTGAATGACAAAGATGACCTCGGCAAGCTCATGCCAAAGGCAGACGAAGGAATCTTCATCAGCTACTCAACCTCTTCGAGAGCATTCCGAGTCTACAATAAGAGGACAAAGACTGTTATTGAAAGCATTAATGTATCCTTCGACAAATTGGTCGATTTGGCTTCTGAACGTGTCAGTTCAGAACCCATGCTTACAGGAGTGCTGGCCTCCGATCACTCTAGATCGGAAACCAAGCACACTATAGTAGATCATTCCTCGTCCAATACGTTGAAGTCATGACATTCTGAGCTAGATCTACTATTTGAAAAATTTTATAATGATTTTCATTTGCCTCATGTATCTACTGATGATTCTTTAAATGCAGATGGAGCTGTGGTGGTATCATCGCAGATCACTGGTCCTCCACCTACCCCCAACACAACATCGTCGAAGGACTCACCCTCGTCACCTGTTATAGAGACGACACCATCATCAAGCACGAATACGGTTACCGTTACCGCATCCCCAATGGTTCAACCCACACCGTCTTTCCCCGGATCAAGCAACAACATATCTCACACCGACACATCCGACGTTTTTCGTCAACTGCTGTTCCTACACAACCAGAGGCCGCCACTCCGTTACATACAACTTGTGAATCCCAGATTGATCAGGTAACAACGAATCAATAAGAAATAATAAGAACAATTGATGATTTCAACTTGTCATCCCTCTCGTATTCATTCAATGTGTCGTTCAGGGAATATTACAATCAAAGTAAAGAACGATTTCTACACGATATGCTCTCTAATGAATCTCTAGGAATTCTTTCAATTGCTAACCTAAAACTAGGGTTAAGGAAACCTTATATACTAAGGCTTTACACAAAAAAGGCTTAAGCCCATTAAGCATAAGCTAAGCCCAATTAACACAATTAAGGCTTTTACAATAGATAATTAATCTAATTAAGCTCTATATAATTACTTATATATCTTTCTAATATGTAGGACATTTATGGTCCTAACAATCTCCCCCTAAAGATATATAAATAAAAATCGGTCTTGAAACCTTCAAGTCTTGATCTTCTCTTCCTTTGAATCTTTGGAACTCTATGGTGTAGCATGTCTTCGTGTCTTTCAACGCTCCCCCTTGAATAAAGCTCTTGAATTTGCTTTCAGCTTTAAAAGAACTTGTAAAACCATTATGCTCGATGGAGGAAATAATGAATCGTAGCGAACACCACTTGATAAATGATGAGAAGAGTTGATCACTTGTAAGCACTTTGAACTCGTTTCCGGAACTGATGAAATTCAGAACTGCTAAAGCAACAGTTACTCCCCCTCAACTGTTAACTCCCCCTCAATAAAAAACACTGTTACTCCCCCTCGGGTTTTTGCTAACTCCCCATCGACTTGATATTCGGTGTCTTTGAATCTGTACCCTTTCTCCCTCTCATGATGAGTAGGAGCATCCGGAGCATCATGCACATTCAAAGACAATAGTGACGAGTAGCAAAAAAATCCAGATAAAACATTTTAGTAACCAGAATAGGGTAATCAACTAACACAGAAACACGTTAGTAACTGTAATCACAACAATTTAAAAAATTGTGTGGCTTATGTTCAGAGTTGGCAATGGGGTATCTCTGATAGGACTTCCAGTTATCACTGAAGAAAATTTGAAAAATTAACTTCTCAAACTGTTCCGGCAATATCACAAAGATATGCAAATGGAATCACAAAGACTCGTGCATGTGTGAAAAAATTAAATTATATCTGTTAGGCTCAAATATTGATTTAACTCGGGACGCAAGTTAAAAATCAATTGACACAGTGATTAGAATATGAATTTCGGAGACCGGAGCTGATGTCTTCCTGTTTCAATATCTAAAACCTCCGAGTGAGGAATAGATAGATTATGTGCTAATTCTCCGTGAATATATGAAACAAGCATCTGTTGGGAGATACTTGAGTGGCTGGGTGGGGTGACACGAGTTATCGACACTAGGTCCATGTCTATTTCAATATTCATCTCCAAAGAACGAGAATGAATAGATTGTGTGGTTACCCGGATAACTGACTCGGTTTGGTAAGGACCAATAATTCTTTTAAGTCCTGTCACAGCCTCACCATATTCTTTTCTCTCCAAACTCATCTATCATCTAGACCCCTCACTGTAGTCTATAAGGGATGTATTTCTTGGGTAGGTCCTTCCGATTCTGGATAGACCATAGAAACGATGTAATTCCTAACACACATTCATGCAACGAGTATAGCAGTTTAGTAGATAGTGAAGTACGAGTTCTAAACTGAAATGATTTAGAAGTCAATGCATTTAAGAACGAGTCCTGATCTGAGATGATCAGAAGTCATTAAAATTAAGTTCGAGTTCTGATCTGAGGTAATCAGAAGTCAATAAAAAATTATTTGAAATATAGAATTTCAAGAAACAAAATCAAGCGCTAAACAGATTGACCCAGTAAGCACAGTATTTGCAATAAATGAGACTTTGATCAGAAAGTTTAATGGTGAAGAACAAATCACAATTATTATATCAGATAAGAATGGAATCATTTGCAAGAAATAGCGAACTGGGAAAACAACTAGGAATTCAAACGAGTGTTTTTCCAACGAAAAATCAACGAATATGTGAGACATGGAAATAAATAAGTCCAGAAAAATGACACGTGGCAATCATGGAATTTAAAATTTGGAGAATAAGAAACACAAGTAAGTTATCCAGAATGAATTACCACGGTCTTTGAATTCAGTTGAAAGTCACTTACCTTTAATAAGATAGTACCCCCCCCCCCTCAAAATTGGCATAACCTTTTAATGCAGTCATGTGAAAAGAATGTTCTGACCAAAGCACACATGACATTCCAGCAAAACAGATTATACAGATTTTGGTATCCATCTTTTGATGGATCCTTGTTGGTTAGATTCCCTATGAGCACCTGGGATACTATAAGTACCATACCAATACTTAGCATGGTTTTTTCACAAATTCACTTGTTCCACAATAAGAGCAACACAACTTCTGTGTAGATAAGCTGGTCAGTTTGTTAACAGAGTAAACTCGATCAGTTTTCACAAAAGGTTTAGCGTGGAAAGCTGTGTTGTTCTTGTCACTTTTAACAGAGACGAATGACTTTGGAGTAGGAGTGGTTCCTTTAACTCTCCACACCATGTTTACCTACTTGAAAGATTTATTAGCTGATTTGTCAATGATAGGGTTATAAAATAGATTAGAGGTATGGATTTGATCTTTTGAAGAGCTATTTGATCTAATGCAGGTCTTTGAAGATATATTTCTGCAAATAGAACATGAAGTAGTCTTAGAAAAACAAACTGAATTAACTGAATCACCGTAAAGAGACTGATTAACAATATCTGGACTAGCAAGATTGGTTGATTCAACATCAGAGTTTTTGCTTTCAAGTTCCTTGTCATTGTTAAACTGAACATTTTTCTTTTCTAGCTTCTTTTGAAGATCAGATTTTAGCCTCTTCTCTATCATAATATCAGATGACAAAACATATAATTGCTTATTAAGCATGGAAATCTCAGTTTGAAAGATCTTTCTTTCGTATGTAAAATCATCTTTCAAACTTTTTGCTTTAAAATCTTCAACCTTCTTCTTCTCAGTCTCTTTGTTTAGAATGTCTAATTCTTTCTCCAAATCGGATATTTTCAAAGAAAGTTCTCCATTCTTTTTAAAAAAAGATTTGCGTTCAGTTTCAAACTTTTCTCTTTCTAAAATCAAAACTTTTTCAAAGTCGGAGATTTGTGTTGAAAGTTTTAGACATCTAAGCTCAAAACTCTTCTTCTCATCAAGAGTTTTGTTTGAAGAATCAGATTGCTTTATAAGCATTTGCCTTTCCTTTGCAAAATTTTCTTTCTCCTTTTCAAAAACTTTTTCAAGAGTAGTTAGTTTACTTTTAAGCTCAAGGTTTTCAGAGTTCAGGAGTTTACCTTTCTCTTCTTTTTTAGCAAGTTTCTCAGAACTATTCCAGATTTGAGATTTCAGTTCCTTCAGTTCTTTGACGTACTTGCTGATCAAAACATCTTTCTGCTTGATATTCTTTTCATATAGTCTAGTTTGCTCTTTTTCAGTCTTCTCCTTCTTATCAGGCTGCTTGTGCTCATCTACCTTCTTCTTGCCTTCGTATTTATCCGGATAATCATGGCACTTGTTGGAGGAAGTGGAATAGCGCTGATTATTGGATGTGAGCATATGCTGCTGGAAGGATCTGGAGAGCATAGTCATTGCTTTCTTTATAGCAACCAACTCAGGATCAGCAGGTGACTTGGACGCAGACTTCTTTTCGCTCAGAATCTCCATCACCTCATCTTCGTCCTGACGAGTTGCTTCAGACTGAGATGAATAAGACATTGTTACCTGAAAAAATTTGATCGTTGATCGGTGATATTTTGAAGAATCAAAAATGCGGAAGAAAATCAAAAATTAAATTTGAAAAACAAATCTAAAAATAAATTCGTTTCCAAAGATTAAAATTTGATTATTATCGGAACGAACAAAATCAAACTTCGAGAATGAAACCTGCGAGAAGAACAAACCACGTTAGATTAAAGACGTCAACTAAAATCACATAAAATGATAGTAGTCGCTAATAATTGCAAATCGTCGCAAATAATCTCAAACGTCACAAAAAATTCAAATCGATCGTTAAGAAAAAATTGCAACTTTCGTTAAAAACTTTTAATCACGAGACGTGCGGTAACTCGGGTACCGTCGAGAACTTACCAATCAAAAACTTACCAAGCACAACTTACCGGGTGAGATGAACTTTCCGGGTGATGTGAGACCTTACCGGACTAAATGAGATAAACAAATACTTGCCGGGTACTGAGATACCGGATGGAGTCCGGGTAATATGGCTTACCGGGTGATTGAGATTCTCGCAAATAAACACAACTTACCGGATGAGGACACTTACCGGGTGATGATGGTCTCGCAAAAATAGCACATACCGGATGAAAATTGATTACCAATCAAAAACTTACCGGTTGAAGTTGGTTTACCGGATGGAGATGGATTCCGGATGAAAACCCAACTATTACTCAACATCAACAAAAATATGTAACAGTGGTTAGACATGAATGTATGCTATGATGTGTATGCAAGATGTAAGTACGGAATGAGAATGAATTCTACAGCAGCTTACGATGGAATTATGAGGAAGAGATATGTATGCATCAACAATGGAATGTAATCATGATGGTGATGGCATGTATGAAAGGTATGAATAAAGAAAAAGAATGTAGCAATTTAAACTTAAGAAATGATGCAGCGTTATGCAGAGATGTATATGTATAAATAGTAACACATAAAATCAACTAAAACAATGGATGGCGCAGTGAGAACTGATCCAAACAGAGGTGTTCGGTAACATCCGGGAACTGAATTTTTTCTTTTGTTTTTGTCCGGAAAGGTCGGTTCATCCGGAGACAAAAATCTTCCGGTAACTTCTTTTTTTTTAAAAATTATCCGAAAAGTAAGGATTGTCCGGGTAAAAATTGAGGTTTCCGATTAAAATTACCCGAGAACCAACAACAATCCGGATGATTCGTCCGGATAGTGATGAGAAATAGGAAACTTACCCGGAAACAATGAGGATCTTCCGAACACTGCGGCTGGTTGAAAAAATCGGATCAGTTTTCGATAAGGTTGTTTGATTTCACTCCTGTAAGGTTAGATTTTGACCAAAAACACAAATACAAAAATACCCAAATCGATTTCTAAGCAAAATATATCCTATTTTCCAATAATCACCACAAAAACTTACGAACACTACCAAAACTCAAGAATTGATTTTTAAATTGAAAATTTGATTCCTTTGAGAATTGATGTAGATGCAGATAAATAGCAGATAAAAACGAGTAAACAATCGAGATCTAAAAAAAATAATTATTAACTCAACGAAAAGCTTTGCAACCCCGATTGATGAACGATTTTCTTCAAGAAAAAACTGCAGTATGTCGAAAATAATCTGCATGTCATCTAGACCTCAAACGATTAATCCAACTGTTCAGAATGTAAAACGGAATGTTGTGGAGCTACTGTCCAAAAATCGTGACGATCCGACGGTTCAATCTCCTAGAATAAGCAAAACGGCTCGCTGCATTTTTCCAGAAAATTCAATACGAATTTCTTTCCTTTTCTTGCTTGCGTTCGATTTCTTCTATTCTTCAAATCACCGATTCTGCTCTGATACCAATTGTGAATCCCAGATTGATCTGGTAACAACGAATCAATAAGAACAATTGATGAGTTTAACTTGTCATCTCTCTCGTATTCATTCAATGTGTCGTTCAGGGAGTATTACAATCAAAGTAAAGAACGATTTCTAAATGATATGTTCTCTAATGAATCTCTAGGAATGCTCTCAATTGCTAACCTAAAACTAAGGTTAAGGAAACCTTATATACTAAGGCTTTACACAAACAAGGCTTAAGCCCATTAAGCCTAAACTAAGCCCAATTAACACAATTAAGGCTTTTACAATAAATAATTAATCTAATTAAGCTCTATATAATTATTTATATATCTTTCTAATATGTAGGACATTTATGGTCCTAACACAACTCCATCTCTTGAGGCGGTACAAGACTTACCTCTAGGCTCTTATGTTGATCCCAACAGTTCTCAACCGTCCATGGATCCGCTACCTCACACAAGGAAGTGGACTCGAGCACACCTACCTGAACAGATCATCGGTGACCCGTCTGCTCCAGTCCAGACCAGAGCAACGATGGAAACCGATGGAGCCGCCCCCGCACTACTTAGCAACACTCCAAAACGGGCGGCAACAGGAAATGAGTGTCTCTTTTCCATTTTCCTCAGCAACGTTGAATCCGCAACAATTCGAGACTCCTTGAACGATCCTTATTGGGTTATATCCATGCAAGAAGAACTGAACGAGTTTGAAAGCCTCAAGGTATGGCGCCTAGTCCCTCGCCCGAAGAACAAGACGATTATTGGAACCAAATGGATCTTCAAGAACAAGAAGGACGAGAACGGGATCGTTGTTGGGAACAAGGCTCAATTGGTTGCTAAAGGGTATAGACAACAGGAAGGGATCGATTACGAAGAGACGTTCACACCAGTTTCCCGAATCAAAGCTATTCGGATGTTCCTTGCGTACGCCGCTCACAAAAACTTCACCGTCTTTCAAATGGATGTGAAAACAGCATTTCTAAACGGCAATCTCAATGAAGATGTGTATGTATCCCAACCAGACGGTTTCATCACAAACACTCATCCCAACCATGTTTATCTCCTTGACAAAGCACTCTATGGACTGAAGCAAGCACCGAGAGCCTGGTATGATGCATTGTCTACATTTCTCGTAAACGCGGGCTTCTCAAAAGCATTCCCACAGGCTGATCATGCGGGAAGTATGCTCGACCAAAAGAGCACCATGGGTCACGTCCAGTTCCTCGGCGACAAGTTGGTTAGCTGGGCCTCGAAAAAGCAAACGTGCGTCTCCACATCCACGGCGAAAGCAGAGTACATGGTCGCGTCTAGTTACTGTTCCCAAGTCATCTGGATGCGCACTCAACTGAAGGAATATGGGTTCCAGTACTCGAACAACACAATCTATTGTGATTCCAAGAGTGCAATTCAATCACCAACAATCCGGTCCAACATACGAAAACCAAGCATATTGACGTGCGCTATCACTTCATCAAAGACCATGTGGAACAAGGTACGGTGGAACTCTATTTTGTAAGTACAGAAAATCAATTGGCAGACCTGTTTACCAAAGCCTTGGACGAAAAATGGTTCAATGAACTCGTGTCCAAGCTGGGTATGCTGAATTTGAAAGTCTGAGTCAACTTTGTACTTGTCACACCATTTCTTCACTACGGGATAACTGTCTCTTGAAAAGTTACATTTGTCTCGTCGTGTAGTTTCGGTGTTTCAAGCACATCGGTGACTCATCTTCTGTATTTACGTTATAGTTTTTCGTTTTAATTTTTGTTTTTCTTCATGTTTTTTTATTTTACTTAGTTTTGTCCTTGATTTCGATTAATTTCCCGAGCTACTAACCTATTGTTCGGAAGGATACTCACCAAAGACCAAGTACCCAAGGTAAGTTCCCCGCTAGTCGTTTACTATGTTAAGGGGGAGAGGGTATAATTTCCAGATGTTAAAGGGAGAGAGATATCTTTTTGAAAAGTTAAGGGGGAGAAAGTATATTTTGGAAAGTTGAGGGGGAGAAGTGTCATTTTGAAGAGTTGAGGAGGAGAGATGTTTTTTTTGAAACGTTGAGGGGGGAGAAAGTAGACTTTATAAACCTGAGGGGTCAAAATGTAAGTTATTAAACTCAGGGTTATTTTTTAAAGCTTTTCAAACTTCAGGGTTAATTTCTGTCACTTTCTAAAAGTTGAGTTAAGTGGGAACCGAGAGTGTTATGGATCCGGTACCGGGTTCACTCCGGTATCGACCGACACACACACATACAAATATATATATATATATATCGGATTTCTAAGCAAGTTAAGTCATAAGTTCAAAATTTTCGCGCCAAACCTCTCCTAAACCCACTTTATCTCTCAACTTGTGGTTTTTGCCTCAATAGGACTCCAATCTTCGATCCCATCTACAGGTATGTGTTCTTAACTATGCTTATTCATTATTTAGACTTGAAATTGATCTAACCGGCCACTAAAATCGATCCAATTGATCGATTATGTATTGACGGCGCTGTTAGGGTTCCCCGAACCCTTCGGTTTGCTCGATTGCCCCAAATCGACACGATGTTGATAGATTTGGCACTCACACAGTCGATTTTGATCGATTTCGACTATCAAATTCGTATCTAGGAGGTCCGATTTGGTTTCTTTTGGTTCTGTGTCACTCGAAAACCCCAATGTGGTTTCCCGGATTGGGTTCCGGGGTGGCGAAGTCCCGGTCTCACTCGAGTTCTGGGTTCCGCCTTCTCCCGGACCCGGTTCCGGTTTTTGATGTGTCCGAGTGTTGATCGAGTATCGGTTCCGAAATAACCCGGTTCCGGATCACTTTCCGGGTTCCGGTCCCGATACCGGTTTCCGGTTTCCATTCCGGGTCACGGTCCCATGTCCGGTTCTGAATTCCATTCCGGTTCCGGATCATGTTCATTCCGGGAGCACTGTTTATTGGAATTTTTTTCTTTTTTTTAATTGAGTCTGTTTGGTAGTTTTTCCACTTGCGATTATACACTCACTCCAAGCTCGTTCAGACCCGGGTGTGACCTATTTTGGACCGACATCGGCTCTCGATTTTTTCTCAAATCCGAGAATACGAGCCTCGAAACAAGCGTTTGGTTTGAATATGTTATTGAAACTCAACACTAACAGTCTTTTAACAGGTACTCTCATGGCTCAACCAAACCAACCACAAGGCGATGCCCCGCTCCTCCCTGCCTGTCCAAACCTGCCGTTCCACCCAAACAACTTTCATTTGGACACGGCCAACATCATTTGCGAATGTCCGGTCATTGTGGAGATCCTCAAATGCCATCCTCTCAACCGTGCATTGACGGCGACAGCAACCGTACCAACAGTATACATACAACAACTCTGGCGGTCCTTCACCATAGTTCCACGCGGCCAAGACTCCGACCTTCACGGTCGCATCGCTGACACACCGGTGGTCATTTCTCGAGACGTCCTGCGCCGGATTCTAGACCTTCCGAAGGCGACATCAGTTCCCGACCCTGTTAACTTCGATGTTGTTGTCTCCGATATTGTAAGATGCCAAGAACTGCGCGCCCTCAGTTATGCTAGCGAGCTCAACCACCCTTCGCGCTTTTCCAGAATACACCTGCAGCCGCTATGGTACACCTTGTTCACTATCCTGAACAGGTGTCTCTCTTCGATCATCAAGGGCATCGATCAGACGACCCTCAACCAGCTATGACTCTTCCACGGCGTGGCCTACAAACAGGCACATCGATTATGCTTCCATTTTATGGACCGAACTGCTTTGAAAGGTTCAGAAGAAGCAACGCAACAAACGACTTTCGTGCCTCCCGTTCCCCAGATTCCTGCAACTCCTCGTCGCATACTTCCTGGCCGCCGATCCATCTATCCCCCGACGCGCTGACCATGAGGTATTTATCTCAACTCGCATGACTAGGATTTAGAACAAGCAACCAATCGCTAACCTGGTCCCGATGATCATAAACACCGACTTGCTAGCTCTTGCTGACCCTTTGGCACTAAGTGTGATAGAGTATAGGCGAGAGAACAACTTAGTCCCTTTGATGGACCAGCCAGATCCGGAAGGACCTGCCCAAGGAGCGTGACCCGAGCGACGTAAGGGTCCTCGTACTACAGGTGGTAGGGTCCGGAGAGCAGGGGCTCCCGGATATGGCGTGTTAAGAGAAAACATAGTGAGGGGACATGACGTAGGCAGTGCTGAAAGGTCAATAAGCAGGGCTAGCTCGTCCTATCGCCAACCCACTCCACCTCCTTTACCACAACGCGAAGAACCCGAATTACATGAGGTGGAGGTAGACGATATCAGGCGTGAACAGGCTCAGAGTCGAGTTCCGAGTCTGGTTCTGAATCTGGTTCGGCGTCCGGATCTGAATCATGGTCTTCGAAATCCACGGAATCAGACGACAACAACGATGATCAGTTCTGCATGGAACCCATCCGCAGCCCTCAAGCCGAATCTAGAGAGATAAGGAGAGTGGAGGGAAAGGAGAAGTAAGAAAAATAATGAGAGATATATAGAGAAGAGGTCACCCACTCAGGTCGCCTCCACCCAGCCTCCTTTAAGCCAAGCAGCCACATTCGCTACCCCGTCTCATTCGTTGGGACAGGGTATTGAAACAGACGTCGTGGGCCTAGCGCGCAATTGCAAACTCCACTCAGCCACTCAGTGTCCCCTCAAAAGGATACCATTTCAGTCTCACTAGGGGACGTAGCACATCAGCCATCGGTCTCTCACTTGGAGAGTTCTGGTGTTGAAACAAGATAACTCCTGCCCCGGTTCGCGACTTCTTTGGGCGCACAATCGAGTCTAGAGCCACTTGCTGATATTATTTCTTTGGCTAGGATACAGAACATATCAACTGCTACCGTCGAGATTCTTCATGACTTGACCAAAACACCCCGAGTAAGTCTACCTTCTGGTGGCTTGCAAGGACAGGGTGGAAGTCCTACCACGGCTACCGTTACGCCAACCGTGAGCGTAGGCGGTACTGCGGTGCAATCCACCGTAGTCACCACAACTGGTAAGCTATGTGCTCCATGTATTAGTGTCCCGGAGTTCGTCTCCAAGGAAACTCTAGACAGCGCCTTAAAGGATGTCCAAGCAGAGATAAGCAGAGATTTTGAAGAAGCTTGTATAGGATATGGACTTCATCAAACGGTCCATAATGGGTAAAGGAATCGCACTTGATCCCCCTACGTAACCACAACTTACAATTCCTCACCCGACGCCTAGCCCACGGGACATGAGCATCGATGCTTTAAAAGCCGCTTTACTCGATAAGCTCTTATCCCAATCCAACACCAGTACATCCTCTGAAGCCGACCTAGTGAGTGTTCTACGCTCACAAACTCAACCCCCAGTCACTCATACAGATGCCCAAAAATCCAACTAAACACTAAGCTTGATACCCTTACCACAACCCTAACTAATATTAAGAGTAGGCATGGCAATTTGGCCTGACCCGGTGGGGAACCCGGTTCACCCGACCCGACCGGGGCCGGGGATTCCCCACCAAACCAGGTACCGGGGCCGGGGAAACCCGGTAGTTGAAAATTGGGGTCGGGGCTGGGATGACCATCCCCCGACCCGCCCCGGACCCGGTATATATATTAATAAAAAAAATATTTTATATATTTATTAAATATATAATAAATTTTCATTTTTTAAACCCTATAAACTTTACCAATTACCAGATCGACATTCTCACTTCTCACTTCTCAGTTTCTCGCATTCCAGAGTCCAGACCTCATCGAGTCATCGTTCGTGACTGACCACCACCGAAACCCTAAATCCAACCTCACGTCGACCGCGACCACCACCGCATCACCATCTGTTCCGGCCACCGCCCACCGCCGCTCACGCCGCTCACGTCGACCTTGATTATAGGTACCCAATTTCACATTTTCCCTTGTTTTTATGAACCCTATTTTCAAGTAGTTTTCTTCAAGAGCTGATTTTATTTGATGATTTGAAACTCGAAATAACCACAACTGTTTTCTTTTTTGTTTGGATTTTGCAGTTTTCAGGCACAAACACAACTGAATCCACTCTTCTCACAATCTCACTCCTTCCACTCCCACCTTCACTGTAATCTCTCTCTCTCTCTCTCTCTCTCTATATATATATATATATATATATATATGTATGTATATATATTACATATCACACATACACACACAACAAACATCAATTGTGCTTTCACTTGTTGAATTCTGTGTTTAATGTGCCTTGTTTGTTGAACATTCCATTTCTAGCAAGTGTTTCTTTCCCTGAATTAAAATGCAGTTTTCATGTGGGGGTTTGTTTCAGTTTTTGGTTGCTTTTGGGTTAACTGAAAAAATGATTTGTTTTTTTTAATAAGTAATGAATATATATTCTAGTTATAGCTCTTCTTTCTTTTATAGAATTAATATGAAACAAATGATGATGGAAAGGTGATGGAGGCTTTCACCAAGTTTTTCAAGTGATTTTAGATCTGCATGAGTTGTTGCTTAATCAAAATATATTCAAGTTCAAGCATTCAAGGGTTATTGCCCTGTTCAGAAAGTGAATGCATGATTCATGTCAATTGATGGTTATAAGCATGTAAAGTAAAAATATTGGTTCCTTTTGCTTTATGGAGGGGATTTCTTACCCAAAAAAAAACATGTATTCAATTGTTTCTCTACATCAAAATATTCACCTGTGGTTTTAAAAGTATATTTGTTAAATATTTGAATTTAACGTACCTGATCGGTTAAATATTTTTAAAAAAACATGTACTCAATTGTTTCCCACATATTATATCACCCTTTTCATTGAGTATTGAATACACATTCATGGGAGCTTACTGCATGAAATAAGCACAAATACTCAAACAAAAACAAAAGTTACTATGAAGAGATGTTATACTAGAAACTCTTTGCAGAGAAACCAAACAATATCCATGCTTGACAGAACATAGCTGGCAATTATTACAAAGTACATTTAGCTCCACATATGAATTCATCTATCTTTTATCATCTTTCTTAAAATGGTCAGACGCATACATCTTTTATCATCTCTCAAAATACCTTTTACTCCACATTTTTTGTGTTCCTAATTTATCTACTTACTACTGCGATTCATATAAAAACAGTTCCCACAAGGCAAGAGTAGTTGAATGGGTTGTATTTGTTCTAATCATATGTGATAATTTATGTTTTATGCAGTAGGCTAACACCTAAAAATGCTGTAAATATTCTAATTGGTGATGTTTTAATTGGTGATTAGAACCTGTATTTGTTCATGATTAGAACTTGTATTTGTTCATGATTTGTGAATGGTGATGTTTTAATTGGTGATGTTTGTTAATGGTAATATCAATTCTAATTAAAGCCTGCATTAATTTTTCTTTTGTTTAGATGGAGGCTGAGACTCCAGAAAATGAAAACGTTGGTGATACAGGATGCACACCTACACCTACACCTACTCCTCTTACGACCATTGAAGTTGAACCACCAACAAATCTGTAAGCATGCATGTAGGGTCGACTGCGACCATTGAAGTTGAACCACCGACCAAAAGATTAAAATCTGAAGTTTGGAAAGATTTTGAAATAGTTTATGTAGAGGGTGTTCGTAGATGGGCCAAATGTAAGTATTGTCCTAGGAAAGGTACAAAGGACATAAAACAACATATCTTAGTTCAAGAGCAAATGGCTAAGGGTGGGAATACATCCTCGTTGAGTAATTATACTTTTAATGCTGCAACGACTATGAATGATTTAGCCGAGATGATCGTTTTGCATGACTATCCACTTTCTGTTGTAGAGCATTATGGTCTTAGAAAGTTTTCAAGTGGTCTTAACCCCATGTTTAACATGCCGTGCAGATCTACCATCAAGAATGACATCATGAAGTTATATGAAAAAAAAGGGTAGTACATTGTGTTAATGTCATTTTAATTGTAATCAAGGTTATTTATGTTAAGCTTTAGCTTGTTTGTTGACTTTTGTATGTCAAGGGTATATATACCCTTGTTGAACTCTTTTGTATCTAGTTGTTCTAATCAGAGATGGCACATTGATGAAATTCTCTCTCTACGATCTCTATTTCTCTCTCTAGAATACTTGATTAGATCCTGTTATAGATTAACAATTGGTATCAGAGCAAGTGATCAAGGATTATTCTGCAGAGATTTCTCAAATTCATCCATCAAATTTGTGATATTCAGAGAAAAATCGATCGAGATTCTTGTTTCTCAAGAAAATCTCTTTTTCTTGAATTCTTACAAGTTTGTGTGAATTTGGATTCGAGTTTGTGATCACTGGATTCGTTATTGAAAGAAGATCGGTTTTGATTCAAGGATCATGGACTAATTTTGCGGATTTGGGGATCGATTTGAAGTTTTTCAGGATTTTTGTTCTGTTCGAGTTTCTCAGATCTGTTCTTCCGATTTAGGAATTTTTTTCGAGTTTTTCTGAGAATCTGCTGTATTTGATTGTGATAGAAACTGTTTTTCCTTCAAATTTGCAGAATTTGGAAGTGTATTTCTGCTTTTGAGAGATTTGGATCGATTTTGGACAGTTTGGGCCAGATTCGAACTTTGCGCCAGTTCATATTTGGTCTCTGAGATTTCTGACAAGTCAGCTTTGCGCCACCAACGGGTTGCGCAAACCATACTTTGCGCCACCAACGGGTTGCGCAAACCATACTTTGTGCCATCAACGGGTTGCACAAACCTTGCTTTGCGCCATTGCCTTCTATCGCAAACCCCTATTTCGCCCAACTCCACTTTGCGCCACTCGCCTCTAGCGCAAACCATACTTTGCGCCACGGTCGTCTAGCGCAAACCTCTACTTTGCGCCATTCTCTTCTAGCGCAAACCAGCCTTAGCTTTTGTGGTTTCTGTTACTGTTACTGTTCACTGTTCTGTTCACTGTTACTGTTCATCATAACTCTTCAACCAAGTTTGTATAGGAATGATATTCAGATGTCTCTTGGAACAGATACCAGACCATCGGTATTAATCAATGAAAATGAATTTTCACAATGGCAAGACAGGTTTATTGATTTTATCGAGAGACAACCAAATGGGGATAACATGATGTTAGCTTTCACGGAAGGTCCGTTTGTGCAACCTTACAAAGTAATTCCCGCAACAGCAATTGTGCCTGCTTCAAGAGAATTAAAAAGGGTTGAAGAATACACTGCTGAAGAAGCAATGAGAGCTAAAGCAGACAAAGAAGCAAAGTCGAATCTTATTCTTGCTCTTCCAAACCACATTTACAATCGCATTGACTGTTTCAAATACAACCCGATGCTAATGTGGACTCAGTTGGAGAAAATTATGCTTGGATCACCAGTTGCTACTCAGTTGAGACAGAATCGATTCATGAACAATTTTGAGAGTTTTAAGGCAAAGGAAGGGGAATCGTTGAAGAGTGTTTTTGATCGGTTTTGGGGAGTTATTAATGATCTTCTGAAAATAAAAGTTACAAAGACCGAATTAGAAGCTAATCTGAAATTTCTTAATGCTCTTCAACCTGAATGGAGTAAACCGTGTCATAGGATGAGAAATGATGTAAGAATCTCAACTATGCAAATTCAAGATCTGTATGAAATTTTAATGACTGATGAAGATAGGGTAAAAGAAAAGAAAGAGAAGTTGGATAAAAAGAACAAAGTCACAAGTGTGGATCCAATTGCTTTGATTGCTAGGCAGTTGGCAGATAAGAGTCTATTAGAAAATGCTTATATTGGACAGACTGAAGATGATGGTGAAGAGCTACAACAAGCTATGATTCTTTTGACCAAGCACTTTCAGAAGAAGTACTTCAACAAGCCAGGGTCAAATAATCTGAGAGTCTCATCTGGTTCAAGAAGGGTTGATTCTGATGCTAGTGGTACAAAGGCATTTGAACAAAAGTTTGAAGGTCCAAAACCCATAGAAACTAAGAAGGTGGAAGGAAAGAAAGCTGATGTTTGCTTCAACTGTGGAAAACCCGGTCATTTCTCCCGAGACTGTAGAGTGAAAGTTGTAAGGGATGCAGCCTACTACTAGAAGAAATTAGAATTGGCTGAAAAGAAGGAAACCGGTGTTGTTATGTTAGCGGAAGAAGAATACTGGCTAGATCATTCTGATAATGAAGCGGAAAACATGTGCTTTATTGGTGATGATGCCACTGATGATGAGGAAAATGACAATGCAAGCTCAACTGATGATTCTGAGCCATGTCATTTGTGGTATCTGGATTCTGGATGCACCAAACATATGATTGGCAATAAGACTTTATTATCTAACTTTTAAGAAAAAGATTGTGGAAGAGTCAAATTTGGAAATTGCGCGACATCTCCAATTCTCGGTTACGGAGACTTAGTTCAAGGGAATATCACAATGAAGAGAGTGAATTATGTTGAAGGTCTAAGCCACAATTTGTTCAGTATAGGGCAATTTTGCGATAAGGATCTGGAAGTCAGTTTTAAATCAACAAGGGTTGCTATTAAAAATAATGTCGGAAAAGATTTACTTGTTGGGAAAAGAAGATCCAATCTTTATACCATAGATCTCTCAACAGTAAATTCTCCTTCTGATATATGTCTTGTGACAAAGGCGACCATAAAACAAAGCTGGCTGTGGCATAGAAGACTGGCTCATCTCAACTTTATTTACATGGATAGGTTAGTCAAGAATGATCTTGTTCGAGGTCTCCCGTCACTCAGATTCGAGAAAGATCATCTCTGTCATGACTGTGAGAAAGGAAAAATGAAGAAAGCTTCTCATAAACCGAAAGTTGAATTTTGCACAAAAGATATTCTGGATCTCTTGCATGTAGATTTGTGTGGGCCGATGAAAACAAGAAGTATTGGAAAGAAAAGGTATGTCATAGTGATTGTTGATGATTATTCACGTTATACTTGGGTGAAGTTCCTCAAATCAAAGGATGAAACTTCCGACCATCTCATCAATCTCATTAAGACTGTTCAGACTAACAAACAAAAGGCAGTGAAAGTTGTCAGATCCGACAATGGAACGGAATTCAAAAATAGCACTTTACAAGAGTTCTATGAAGCAAATGGGATTACTCAACAATTTTATGCCGCAAGAACACCTGAACAAAACGGAGTGGTGGAGCGACGCAATTGATCTTTGGTTGAAGCGGCTCGCACTATGCTCGCATTCTCAGGTCTTCCTCTATCTCATTGGGCCGAAGCAGTTTCTACGGCATGTCATACACAAAACAGATCAATCATTCATCGGAGATTCAACAAGACACCGTATGAGCTTATGAATGGAATCAAACCAAATGTTTCATATTTCCGAGCTTTTGGGTGTAAATGTTTTGTGCTTAACGAACGGGAAAATCTGAATAAATTCAGTCCAAAAGCAGATGAGGGGATCTTTCCTGGTTATGCTATTTCTTCAGCAGCTTACAGGGTTTATTTGACTTCAGTTAAAAAGGTGGTGAAGAGCGTAAATGTCAAATTTGATGAAACCGAAGAAATGGTCTCGGGCAACACAGGATCCGCTCCCACTATGTCAGGAGTGTTAGCTTCTGGACAAATCAGTTCAGAACCTGTTTTACAACCAACAAATCAGGATCCTACTCTGCCTCATAATACTCTTACTGATCTTGATTTTTTATTTGAACATTTTTACAATGACTTACCGTCTACTAACACCAATGTTCTACCTATTGTGTCTAATCAGGTAAATACGAACGCATCTACCTCAAATTCCGCTGCACAAAACTCTGATAACGATGCAGTTCATGATACATCTGAACTTGTGATACATGAAGTAGCTTTGGATTTAGAAGTGCCACCTGTGATTGAAGAAACGAATTCATCACAAATTCTTAAAACGACCGGAGATGTTCAATCAAATGAAAGAGAAACAGTGAATCCGAGTGTCATTCATCAACCAGTTCATCAATCTGAATCAGACAATGTTGTTGAGATATCTCCTCCGGTTCCTGAAGTGATACCTGTGTCCTCTAGTGAATCTGATATACCTGAACCCCCTCCTCAAGTACTTGAAATGATTCAAGAAACAGTTGATCCACTTCCTCATACAACCAAGTGGACAAAAGCACATCCGATTCACCAAATCATTGGTGATCCGTCCGCTAATGTCAGCACAAGATCCAAGTCTGCAACATCGAATGAATGCTTATTTGCTTGTTTCTTAAGCAACATTGAACCAACCAAGGTTTCTGAAGCTTTGAATGATCCAGACTGGGTTATTTCAATGCAAGAGGAACTGAATGAATTCGAAGCATTAAAGGTGTGGAGATTAGTGCCTAGGCCTCCAGGAAAAACTGTAATCGACACTAAGTGGATTTTCAAGAACAAAAAGGACAAGGATGGAATAATTGTGAGAAACAAAGTTCGCTTAGTGGCGAATGGTTATCGACAGCAAGAAGGAATAGATTATGATGAAACGTATGCACCAGTAGCAAGATTAGAAGCTATCAGAATGTTTCTCGCCTTTGCATCTTTTCGCGACTTTACTGTATATCAAATGGATGTGAAGACAGCTTTTCTGAATGGGGTACTTAAGGAAAAAGTATATGTATCTCAACCAGAAGGCTTTGTTAACAAAGCTAAACCTGATTACGTAGTTCGTCTCGATAAAGCTTTATATGGTTTGAAACAAGCACCGCGTGCATGGTACGATGAATTGTCAACCTTTCTGCTAAAATCCGGATTCGTTAAGGGAGCAATTGACACAACTCTTTTCATCCGACGTGAAGAACAAGATATTTGCTTAGTTCAAATTTATGTTGACGATATTAGTTTTGGTGCGACTAACAAAACTTTATGTACTTGGTTTTCTGATCTTATGGCTTCCAGGTTCAAGATGAGCATGATGGGGGAAATCAATTTTTTCCTCGGACTTCAAGTGAAGCAGTTGCCTGATGGAATCTTCATCAATCAGTCAAAGTACGTTTTTGATATTTTGAAGAAATTCAAAATGGATAAATGTACTACCATAGACACTCCAATGGCTCATGGTGCAGAAATTGGTCTGGATCCATATGGAAAGGACTTTGATGTCAGAACCTATCGAGGCATGATCGGATCACTAATGTATCTCACAGCTAGTCGGCCAGACATAATGTTTTCCACATGTTTGTGCGCTAGATTCCAGGCACATCCAAAGGAATCTCATTTTATGGCTGTCAAACGCATTTTCAGATATCTAAAAGGAACCCCATACTTAGGATTGTGGTATCCAAAGGGTTCGGATTACAAGCTGTGTGCGTATTCTGATGCTGATTATGGAGGTAGTCAACTAGATCGGAAAAGTACTTCCGGTCATGTTCAATTTCTGGGAGATCGGCTAATAAGTTGGGCTTCAAAGAAACAAAACTGTGTGTCTATTTCAACTGCTGAAGAGGAGTATGTCGCTGCCGCAAGTTGCCGTTCTCAAGTGTTATGGATGAAGACACAGTTGCAAGATTATGGGTTGCTGTATAAAACCATTCCAATCTATCGTGATAGCAAATCTGCAATAGCCATCTCAGTGAATCCTATTCAGCATACCAAAACAAAGCACATCGACATGCGATATCATTTCATAAAAGATCATGTGGAAAAAGGTACTATTGAATTATATTTTGTACCTACTGACTATCAACTTGCCGATATTTTCACCAAGGCATTGGATGAAAAGCGTTTCACTTTCCTTTTATCTAAACTCGGCATGTTGAATTTGAAAGCTTGAATCCTCACAAATTTAATACAATGAAGTGAAAATTCTTTCAATTTTCATTCAATGAATAAAATGTGTGTCAAGGGTTATTTTACAAGTTTCTTTGTTATATCTTAGTTAGACTTGTTTCAACTTTCACTTCTGATATAAATCGAAAGGTCACCTAAACATGAATGAAAGCTTGATATATGCGCAAAATTGTGTAAATCTAGACTTATAAAGAATACGATGCTCACAAAGCCTATTTGTCAGAGTGAAGAATGGAAATGAAAATATGAGGGAAGCACAAAGTTTTATAACCAAGTGGTTGAGATGCAATAAATAAAAATCATTAGGTTTGAAAGTTTGTGCCTGTGGCCTATCTGGTTTGGGAGATTAAGTCCCAAGGGGTACTTGTTACCTAGCCCCTAAGATCAACTGGTCTGGGATTGGCTGACCCAAATCCTGTTATAGAACCAGATAGAAAGCCATGTCCTACTGGTACAGATTGGATTAGGATATATCGATGTAGCCTTTCTGGTTTGGGAGAGTAAGTTTCAAGGGGTGCTTGACACCTAGCCCCTAAGGCCAACTGGTCTGGGATTGGCTGACCCAAATCCTGCTATAGAACCAGATAGAAAGTTACGTTTACGGTGTATCTTAGTCTTAATAAACTTTTTGATAAAAAGATGCCAATGTGCACAAAATAAAAGATGCCAATGTGCACAAAATAAAAGATGCCAATGAGCACACATCTCGTATATCTTGGGGAAATAACAATGTCGCGATAAACTTATAAATTTGTGGAAATTCTGATTTCAGTCATATAGTGTGAGTAAGAGCAAAGTTTTCTTATAGGTTTCAGAAGTACATTTGATTGATGCAAATCATATTTCGCATGCCAGCACACCAAATAGATTTGATAAAGAGGCTGAAACTGAACATTTTTTAACTTGATATGCAATGATGACTTGTATTTTAATCCAAAAACATGCATTCAAGTTCTCTTGTTTGAAAAATCTGTCAGACTTCACTAAGTTGAATTTCTTTTGTTTGGTGTTCAAATTTTTTATAGTTAGTTGTTACAGTATATAATTTGATGTATTTCTTTTCTATTACTGACCCTTCAAGTGTGATATTTCATTCTGTGTTTTTGTGAAGTACTACTTAATTTCAGGGGGAGAAATGTACTGAGTTCAGTGTTTGAGGGGGAGCAAGGTATGATGAGTTGTGATTTTCTGTGTTCAAAGTTCTGAGGTTTTGTGATATTCACAGGAATTGAATTTTAAAAGGATCAAGAACTCAAATTGTTAGAGCATTGTTGTATTCAAGATTTACTGTAAAGTCAATGTACTGTATTAGTTAGTTGTGCCTTTATTCCTTGTATGTTATGGGTATAAATAGGCATGTCTAGTTCTTAGTTAGTAGAGAATCTAGATCCCTTGAGGAACAACTTGTAGCATTAGTCATTTGTACTTTGAAGATCAATATATGGATGACTTGTGTACTCTAGATTTTCTCTCTACATCATTCTTGATTTCTTGCTAGATTTGGGATTTCACATTTGGTATAAGAGATAAACAGAAGATTCAAGCAGATCGAAGACCAAATTGAAGATTTTTTACACTAAACACGAAGAATTCGGATCTGGTGTTCATCACTGTTCATCTGAACACTTATCATTCAGACATAGATTTTTTCTGGATTTTGATTTCTTGGATCGTTTCTTAGCATCACTGAACTCGGAATTGATATCTGAACAACATTAATTCTTGGATCATCATCATTTTCTAAACAAAATCATCAGACTTGATCATTTCTTTGGATTTTGGTTCGAAAACCCTAATTCACTGTTTTGGACTTTAATTCGATTAAATTGATCGAATTAGATCTTGTGATTAACTAAGAAAGTGTGTGGATTTTGATTTCGAGCAAACCAGTACAAATTTCGTGTTAATTGATCAAGAATTGAGGAAGATATGGCAGATTCAGTGATTTTGATGGTCGAAGTGCATAATTCAGATTATTCATAGTGAATTCGGATCATTCATACGGATTATTCTTGGTGAATTCGCATCATTCAAGACTTTCGAAGTACTCAAATATTGGTTTCGGATCAAGTTAAGTCCGAAATCCGTGGTGTCGCACCCAGTTAAGTTCGAATTCTTGAGGTTTCTAACAAAGTTAAGTCCGAATTCCGGTGATTTCGAATTGTTATATAAGTGGTGAATTCGTATCTGTTAAGTTCGAATTCCGTGATTCCGCACTCATCTACATCTGAATTCTGAGTTGAAGAGTGTAATTGGTTTTGATTTTGGCCAAGTATTGATTTCGCACCAAGCTAAATTCGAATTCAAGGATTTCGCATTCAGTTGCATTCGAATTAAAGGAATTCGTACTCAGTTGCATTCGAATTCAGGGAATTCGCACCGTACTACATCCGAAATCTGAAGGTTTCGAATTCTAAAGCATCCGAAATCTGAAGGTTTCGCACCACTCAGAATTTGTCTAAGTGTTGGTTTCGGACCCAAGTGTTGATTTCTTTCTTGAACAGTTTATTCTAAGTGTAATCTATGTTACACTTACTGCTTGATCTTCTGAACGATCAATTATCCTAGCTATTTGAAAAGATGTCGAGAGATTTAATGAGTATGGGATCAAAGAATAAGCCTCCAGTTCTTCTAGTGGAAGAATATGCCCAATGGAAGAAGAGAATGACTCAGTTTCTAAATCATCAGAACAGAGATTTAATGGTTTCAATCAAAGAAGGTCCTCACACACCACAAATGGATGTTGGTGGTCAAGCTGAAACTGCTACAAGTCAGTATATTGCTCCTAGAAGGATTGATAAAGAACCCAGATTTTTTAATCAAAATGACAAAGATAGCATTGCAATTGATGAACTGGCTTTGACTTATTTGACTATGGCAATTCCAAATGATATCTACAATCGAGTAGATAGTCGTGACTCAGCGAAAGAGATATGGGATGAGTTAGAAAGGCAGTTTGAGGGATCATCAAAGTCTAAGAAGACCAAAAGGAATCAAAGCATCAATGCTTATGAAGGGTTTAAAGCAAGAGAAGGCGAACCTTTGAAAGAGACCTACAATAGATACAATATCATCCTTAATAATTTGAGAAGAAATGGAGTCGACAAATCAGAATCAGAAATAAATTACAAATTTGACAAGAATCTTCTACCAGAATGGGATTCCTACTCCATTCAGCTCCAAATGTCAAGGGATATGGATGATGAAAAGTTGACCGACATTTTCAGTATTCTAGGTCAACACGAAGAAAAAGTAAAAGCTGTTAAAGAAAAGGATAAAAAGGTCGAAGAATCTTTAGCCCTTCTGAGTAAACATAAGAAGACTGAAGCTATGAAAACAAAAGCTTTGATTTCTGGGATGAGCAAGAAGAAGATAAGTTCTGATGATGATGATAGTAGCAGTTCTGGAGATGAAATGACTGATATAGCTGAGAAGTTGGCTTTATTAACAAACAGATTTCAAAACAAGTTTGGCAAAAAGAAGTTTTATTCAAAAACCAAACCTTAATACAACAAAGCTAACAAGTATAAAAGATCTGAGAAGAAATATGAGAACAAGGAGGAAAAGAAAGAGGAGAAAGAGGAGAGAGTTGAGAAAAAGGAAAGAGAGGAAACGAATGATAGAGATGACCGAAACTGTTTTAACTGTGGAAAGCCAGGTCATTATGCCAGAGACTGTAAGCTAAAGAAGGTGAAGGATTCTGACTATTATCAGCGAAAGGCACATCTGGCAAAAGCAAAAGAAAGTGGAAAGCCAGTCAATGCTGAGGAAGAAATTTGGCTTATGGATTCCTCTGATGATGAAGAAGCTCGCTTTACTCAAGTAAAGCATAGCTTAATGGCTAAACTAGATGAAGATGACCAGGAATCCGAGGTATCATCTCTTTATTCTTCTGATAATTCTGATAATTCTGATAATGAGTCTGAAACTGAAGATGACAGATATGAAGAAATGCAACTCGTGATAATTGAACTTAATAAGAAATTTGAAAAAGTTCAAAAGGAACTTGAAAATAAGAAAAGTTCAATGATGAAATATCACGATGAGGCACTTCTTTACAAATGTCTTGCTGAAGATAGAGAAAATGAAAAGGAAGTTATTAGAACAAAAGTTAAAACACTTGAATCTGAAATTTCTGAATTGAAGAAGAAAATGATTGATATAAGTGATGAGAATATAGACTGTCAATTTAAAATTAAGATTCTCACTGAAGAAAGAATAGAAGCTCTTGCAAAGATCAAAGAACTTGAAGAGTTAAACTATAAAAGAGGGCAGACTGAGCAAACTCTATGATTATTAACCAATAATCCAAAAGATAAACGATTTTTCAATCCTAAAATGGGACTTGGTTTATCTGACGTAGAGGTATCAAAGAAAGCGCCTGAAATTTTTTATACAATTACAAAATTGGATGAAGATTTAAAGGAACCCATTAAAAAGGAAATACCTCTTATATCCAAATTTTTTGTTAAATCTGAATGTTCAACTCCGGATTCTAATAAAGATAAGGATAAGACGGATAAAGGTTTGGAAGAAAAGCCTAGATTCAATACGACAAACTTTAAATATGATGAACTAAATTCCAGTTACAAAACCAAAAAGGTTGAACTAACTGAATTTAGTTTATTATTCTCAAATGAATCTATGGCTAAAACATTTGATTCCAATATCAATGAACCTGAACCTGTTAAATCTGAATCTAATGTTGAAATGGAGTCAAATACAAATTCAGATTCTGACAAAAAGGAGTTTGTTCAAGAAACCTCTTCTGAATTTCCTGATTTGGATTCTGCTTTACGAAAAATTGTTGATTTAGAAAATCAAATTTCTAAATTACAATTAAATTTTGAAATATTAGAGGATGATCATGATAATATTGGGATAAATTTTGATCATAGTCAAAAAGTCAATCTTGAACTTCAAGTTGAGATTCGACGACTTGAATCCCGAATATTAGAATTATCAAAATCTAAAGATTCAATTACTTGTGAAAAGTGTTCAAATCAAAGTGAAACAACAGATCAATCTAATTCTTCAAGTTCGGTCAAAGTAAAAGAAAAATGTTCTTTCGAAGGTTATGAGAAAGGAGAATCATCCGGAACCAAATCTATTTCTTGTTCGAATGATTCTTCTAACTCTAAAAGCTCTAACATTTTTTCTTCAAGAAAAATTGATTCTGGTGTAAAAGTATCTTTAGAAAAAGATAAGCTTTTTGAAGAAAAAAAGCACTTGTTTTGAGATGTGCAAAACTTTCAAATCAAATTTTAGATTTTGAAAAAGTGCTTTTTCTCGAGAAAGAGAAGCATAAAAAGGAAAGAACTGAACTTGAAATTGAACTGAAATATTGTGAAGTATATCATACAAAGTTTTCATCAAATATATCTAATGTCAAAAAGGAACAAGAACTGAAAAGAAAAGAAAAAGAAAAATTATTCGAAACAAAATCAAATGTGTTTCCAAATAATGCTTCTAGTTCTAAGACTTCTAACAATGTTTCTCATTCTTTCTCAGAAATGGATGAAGAATAGTGCGTGGATCTGAAGGAGAATATTTCAGATAGCGAGAATAGGAATACTGATACTGAGAAATGTATTTCTTCAAATAAAAATTGTATTCATTCATGTAATGTTTACAAAGTTTGTGAAAATAAAAATTCCGCAATTTCAAATTCTATCTTGTTGTCACAAGCAAAAAGAAGAATACATCGTGCTCATTGTTGGGATAACTATTTCAAGCTAAATAGAAATGATCCAAAGAACAAAAAATCTAATACTTCATCCTTTTCTCTAAAATCTTCAGCGAACAAATTTGCTAAAATGTTCGGTTTCAGATCAAAGAAACAGAATAAGAAGAAAGAAACAAAAACAGTTGATGTGAATATGGTTTGGATTCCAAAAGATCAACTTAACAAACCAAATTCACAAAATAACCTTACCTTTAAAGGCAAAATTCAAGGTTCATCAACTGTAATAAACAAACTGATCCGTACTAACAAGAAAGGACCCATACGGATATGGGTACCTAAGATCAGGTAATTATCTTTTTACAGGATCGTCATGTGTGGGTCATTGATTCGGGAGCTTCTAGACACATGACGGGGTACAAGCACTTATTGCACGATTTTACTGTACATCCTGGCGGATCGGTAGGTTTTGGTAACGATTCTAAAGGTCACGTTCGAGGCTACGGAACGTTGAAGAATGACTCGATGCAAATAGAAAAGATCTTGTATGTTGAAGGATTAGGGCATAACCTTTTCAGTATTAGTCAGTTTTGTGACAAGGACTGTAAGGTAATTTTTGACAAAAAGTTTTGTTATGTTGTGGATGAGAACTGGTCAGAGATTTTCAGAGCAAAACGATGCGGCGATCTATATATGATGGATTTCTCGACTCTTGTTGCTTCTAATCAAGTTTGTCTTGTTTCAAAAGCCTCTCAAGATGAATGTTGGTTGTGGCATAGGAGACTCTCACATCAAAATTTTCGAAGCATCAACAAGCTCAGAATAGATGGATTAGTTTCCGGGCTTCCTGAACTGAAGTTTGACAAAGTTTCTATCTGTTCGGCGTGTGAAATGGGAAAGATGAAACACGTCACGCACAAATCCAAAACTTTGTCTAACTGCAACAACGTCTTGGAATTAATTCATATGGATCTCTGTGGCCCTATGAGAACTCAAACAATGGGAGGAAAGAAATATATCTTGGTTATGATTGATGAGTATTCACGCTACACTTGGTTGGATTTTCTTCGACTCAAATCTGAAGCACTTGAGCAAATAATTAAGTTCATAAAAAGGATTCAAATTCTTCTACAACGTCCAGTTCAAAAGATAAGGAGCGACAATGGAACTGAATTCAAGAATGCAACTCTTCAATCGTTTCTTGAATCCGTTGGCATCTCTCATAATTTTTCTGCACCGATTACTCCACAACAAAATGGAGTAGTTGAAAGAAAAAATAGGACGCTTGTGGAAGCAGCTCGGACTATGCATGCTTATTCGGGTCTTCCACCAAGTTTATGGGCTGAAGCAGTTTCAACCGCATGTTTCACTCAAAACAGGACAATTATTAATAAACGTCTTAATAAAACTGCATATGAAATAATCAATAATCGCAAACCTAACATCAAATTTTTGCGTGTTTTTGGATGCAGATGTTTTGTCCTAAAAGGTAGAGAACACCTTGCAAAATTCCAAGTCAAGGCTGATGCAGGGATTTTTATTGGATATTCCTTGAATTCTAAAGCATATCGGATCTACAATAATCGTACAAAATCAGTCATCGAGAGCATCAACGTTACGTTTGACGAGAGTGTGACTTTGACTTCTGGACAACACAGTTCAGAACTCGGACAAAAATCTGAAGTTTCTACTAAAAAAGGAGTAGAACCTGTGGCGAAAATGTTTTCTAATTCTGTATTAAATAATAATAGTACTAAGGATTTAGATTTGTTATTTCATGATGCATTTGTGGATTATTTTGCAGATATGGAACAACCCATCACATCTGTAAATGCATCTCCACAACAGACGAGTGTGAATGTCTCTGGTCCATCTGACGATGTCGGTGCTAGTACTTCTGGGACAACTAACGAAACTCCAAGTGTACCTACAACTATTCCAGTTTCTGAACCTGAAATTCAGCCTGAAGTTCCGGTTTCAGTAAACACATCATCGGAGGTTCCTATACATGAAATACAACAACCAGAAGTTAATGTACCAGAACCAACACATGTATCTTCAGCTAAATCTACTGAAGAGATTCTTGCAGTTATGGATGAGAATGATTCATCGAACACTCGTGTAGAGATTTCAACTCTTCCCAGTGTACATAAGTGGACAAAAGCACACCCCCCAGCAGATATTATTGGTGATATCAATGATGGAGTGAAAACACGATCTGCGACTACCAACGAATGTTTGTATGTCAACTTTCTAAGCACGTTAGAACCCAAGAAAGCATCTGAAGCTTTACAAGATCCAGATTGGATAAACGCCATGCAAGAGGAGTTAAATGAGTTTAAGCGTAACGAAGTTTGGCATTTGGTGAAGCGTCCTAAAGACAAGACCATTGTTGGAACTAAATGGGTCTTTAGGAACAAGAAAGACGAAGCAGGAATTATAGTCAGAAACAAAGCAAGACTGGTTGCAAAAGGGTATAATCAACAAGAAGGAATAGATTATGATGAAACCTATGCACCAATAGCAAGGATTGAAGCCATCAGAATTTTTCTTGCATACGCCGCACATAAAAGCATGAAGGTATTTCAAATGGACGTCAAATCTGCGTTTCTGAACGGAATACTTCATGAAGAGGTTTATGTAAGTCAACCTGAGGGTTTTATAGATCCAAAATATCCCAACCATGTCTATGTTTTGGACAAAGCACTCTACGGTTTGAAACAAGCTCCGAGGGCATGGTATGAGACTCTGACTATTCATCTGCTTAAAAATGGATACACCAAAGGTACAATAGATACAACTCTTTTTCTCAAAAGAGAAGGTAAAGATTTAATGTTAGTACAAATATATGTTGACGACATTATATTTGGATCTACAAATCCCGATATGTGTAAAGATTTTGAAGAGGTGATGAAAAGCCGCTTTCAAGTGAGTATGATGGGAGAGTTAAAAAATATTCTTGGTCTCCAAGTGACACAGTCAAAAGAAGGCATTTTCATTAATCAATCAAAATATATAAATGATATGCTTAAGAAATTTGACTTAAATTCCTCTTCCACCATGAAAACTCCCATGGCTACCGGTAAGCTTTTGAACGCTGATTCATCTGGTATATCAGTTGATCAAAAGTTATACCGAGGCATGATTGGATCTTTACTGTATCTAACGGCAAGTAGACCGGATATTTTGTTTGCAACATCTTTTTGTGCACGTTTCCAAGCAAACCCGAAGGAATCTCACATTGTGGCTGTAAAGCGAATCTTTGGATATCTCAAAGGCACAAAAAATTTGGGTCTTTGGTATCCTAAGGATTCTGGGTTTGAACTAACTGCTTACACAGATGAAGATCATGCGGGAAATATGATGGACAGGAAAAGCACATCTGGTGCTTGTCAATTCTTGGGAGATAAACTTGTAAGCTGGTCATCAAAGAAGCAAACTTGTGTATCAACATCTACAGCTGAAGCAGAGTATGTGGCCGCCGCTAGTTGCTGTTCACAAGTAATTTGGATGAAAACTCAGCTAAAGGATTATGGATATATCTTCAACAAGATTCCCATTTATTGTGATTCAAAAAGCGCAATTGCAATAACTGGAAATCATGTTCAGCATTCCAAAACGAAACACATAGATGTCAGGTACCATTTTATCAAAGACCATGTTGAGAAGGGAACGATAGAAATGCACTTTGTACCAACAGAACTAGAACTTGCTGATCTTTTCACAAAACCTTTAGATGAAAAGAGGCTCAATTTTCTAATCAGCAAACTAGGAATGTTGAATCCTTAAGACATTGAGGGGGAGTTCGTGTTCTTGTTTACTTAAATCTATGATCATATCCTAACACACTAGGACCCAAGTCCCGTTGGGTACCAAAATCTGCTTAATCTGTTTTGCAGGTTTATCATGTGTTGTACTGACTTGTAAATTCATACTACACACATGACTGAAAACAGAAGAGAAGCGGTGGATTTTTTTTGAAGAATATTTGTACCATTAAGGGGGAGACAAAGAACATTGGCTTTTGAACATATCAGTTCAAAACCCGTGCATCAACGACAATGGTTTCTAAACATATCAGTTTAGGACCCGCACTTAAAAGAGATTTTGATTTCTGAATACATCAATTCAGGACCCGTGCTTCAATGTTATTGGCTTTTGAACATATCAGTTCAAAACCCGTACTTCAAAGACTAAGACTTCTAAACAAATCAGTTTAGAACTCACACTTCTCAGGTGATATCTTTAACTGTTACATCTTTCTGTTTCAAGGAACGTGGTAAAAGGTAACATTGGATTATATTTTGTTTCTACCACTTTGAAAACTTGAATCTTTACAAATTTAATTCAATGAGATAAAATTTTCAATTTTCATTCAATGAATTAAATGTGTGCTAAAAGATGATTCTACAAGTATTTTTGTATTATCTGAGTTAGATTTGTTTCAACTTTCACCTCTGAAATAAATCGAAAGGTCAGCAAAACATGATTGAAATTATGCTTAATGCTCAAAGTTATGTGAATCTAGACTTATATAGAATATAATGCTCAAAAAGCCTATTTTTCAGAATGATGAATGGAAACGAAAATATGGGGGAAGCACTATGTTTAAGAACCAAGTGATTGAGATATCATTCATATTTTGTGATGGAAATCCGAACTTATATAGAATATCATTTAGTTTGAAAGTTTGTACCTGTGGCCTTTCTGGTTTGGGAGAGTAAGTCCTAAGGGGTGCTCGACACCTAGTCCCTAAGATCAACTGGTCTGGGATCGGCTGACCCAAATCCTGCAATAGAACCAGATAGAAAGCCATGTTTTACTGGTACAAATGGGTTTAAGATATATCGATGTGGCCTTTCTGGTTTGGGAAATTAAGTTCTAAGGGGTGCTCGACACCTAGCACCTAAGGCCAACTGGTCTGGGATATGCTGACCCAAATCCTGCTATAGAACCAGATAGAAAGTCATGTTTAACGGTGTATCTTATTCTTACTAAACTTTTTGATCAAAAGATGCCAATGAGCACAAAATCAAAAGATGCCAATGTGCACAAATCAAAAGATGCCAATGAGCACAAAAGAAAAGATGCCAATGAGCACACATCTCTTGAAACTTGGGAAAATACAAAGTCGCGATAAACCCGTAAATTTGTGAAAATTCTGATTTTGGACAAATAGTGTGAGTAGAGCAAAGTATTCTTATATGTTTTAGAATTGCATATGCTTGAAGCTAATCATATTTCGCATGCTAGCACACCAAATAGATTTAATAAAGGGGTTGAAACTGAACATTTTTAACTGGATATACAATAATAACTTGTTCTTGCATCCAAACACATGCATTTGATTTCATTTGATTGAAAAATCTATTAAATTTCATAAAGTTGAATTTCTTTTGTAAAGTTTTTCAAATGATCAAATGTTTGTAGTTATAAAATCAAATTCAATGAATGTTATTTTCCTTGTGTAAATTTGTTTTAAAATTTGTGCTACAATTTCAAATATTGTACGTTATTGAAATATATGCATACTTTCAGGGGGAGAAAATAAATTTCTCCAGAATTCATATTTTGAGGGGGAGCAAGGTTATTCTGTAAGGAGGAGATTGTTAGCAATACTCAAAAACACGACTGAAATTGAAAATGGTTTTCGATGATTATGATGCTAACCATCATCGAAAAAGGGGGAGAAAAGTTTAATTTCAATTTCATGTCAAAGAGCTTTCAAATCAAATTTATTTCAAGTCAAAGATTCGTGAACAAAGACTGAAGATTAGGGGGAGAAGGATCATGTGAAGTCCAAATGTTGCTGAATTTGGTTATCTTAGTTCTGAGTGGTTCTCGGAATGCGCTAACACCGAATTTGGTTATCTTAGTTCTGAGTGGTTCTCGGAATACGCTTACACCTAAAAGTTCAACAATGTGGATGGTGTCACATCTTTCTGATCCAAACTCTAATCGTTTCTGATTCATCTTGTTCCATGTTCAAGACTTGAAGACAATCTGTTGAAGATTGTATTGAAGAAGGTTGATTTTTCAAAGAAAAAGACAATGACTTTTCATGTTTGTCTGAAGATTCTTCAAAGCTGAGTTCTTAAAGAGTGTCAAAGCATTTAGTTCGCCGTGAACTAGTGGAGATAAAGCAATTTGAAGATGGTTTGATAGAGTGTCTGTTTGAGAAGATTGACTTTACAAAGAGTTGAAGATTGCTGTCATATTTTTTTTAAATCTTGAATCCAAAGGGGGAGATTGTTAGAGCATTGTTGTATTCAAGATTTACTGTAAAGTCAATATACTGTATTAGTTAGCTGTGCCTTTATACCTTGTATGTTATGGGTATAAATAGGCATGTCTAGTTCTTAGTTAGTAGAGAATCTAGATCCCTTGAGGAACAACTTGTAGCATTAGTCATTTGTACTTTGAAGATCAATATATGGATGACTTGTGTACTCTAGATTTTCTCTCTACATCATTCTTGATTTCTTGCTAGATTTGGGATTTCACACAAATCAGATAAATCTTCCAGGTATGTACTTCTAAAACTTTTTGTCTGGCAAACTCTCCAAATGTAAAATCTTTCTTAAATCATCTATTGCATTTGTGTAGGGGGAGCATTTTTTTATTATTTTTTTAAAAGTAGATTTTTAATTTTTTTTAAAAAGTAGAGTTTTTATTTTTCTTTAGGCATATATATATATAATTTTTTTTGAAATAATCTTTTTCTTATGTTTGCCTCCATTATCTCACACGCACACGACCACTGTTCATCTTCTTTCACGACATCTATTCACCATCTCACACGTCATCTCTCTGCTTGCAGTTCGTTTGAGATCATCGAATCAAGGTAAGAGTTCTCATTATATTTCTATGTATTCTAACGATTTCAGGTTTGTCTCGATTTGAATCTACTTCGTTCATCTAGGAATTTTTGCGATTGACAACTTTCTCAAATCGATTTCGATTTCTAGGGTTCTATTAATTTCGATTTCTAGGGTTTTAATTTGATTTCAATCATTGTGTATTGGCTTACACTTTCGTTTTGTATCTGATGAATGTTAGGGATATGATTGATTCTTGCGGTTTGGTCATCTAAAGGATTTTTTCAGATTAGCCAAGTCAGCTTTGCGCCACCCTTTGGTAGCGCAAAGTGAGCTTTGCGCCACCCGTTGGTAGCGCAAAGTGAGCTTTGCGCCACACGCTGGTAGCGCAAACCTAGCTTTGCGCCACCCGTTGGTAGCGCAAAGTGAGCTTTGCGCCACCCGTTGGTAGCGCAAAGTAAGCTTTGCGCCACCTGTTGGTAGTGCAAACCTGACTTGGGCATTTTTTTCTGATTTTTCCAAGTTTGTCTTGTGTTCTTGTGATTCATTGTTTGTTCTAATTGAGAATCTGTTATACTTCATTCCAGGTGTATTCATGGCTTCTGATGAAGATTTTGATTCTCAAGTTCTAGAAGATGAAAATACGATTCAAGAACATCTTGAGGCACCATCCGATAATGCTTCTCGTGACAATCCTTTACCATCCACGTTATCTACAGGAGCTGATCCATCCGCTCGTCGCAATACTCCAAATGTTGTCTTTCCGAGAATGATGTATCTTCTACCGTATAAACCTAATAATCATTATGTGAATCTTGATAAACTCAGGATTAATTCAGTGATTGGGTCTATACTACGAGAGCATCCAATTTTATATGCTATGGGGGGACGCACGGGCATTCCTGAAGTTTATCTACAACAAGCATGGCACTACATTGTCAAGAATGACAGTGAGAATCCTCATCGTTTTCATATCCAGGTTGATCAGTATGAAACGGAGTTGTTTTATAGAAGACTAAGACTGATCCTCAGAATTCTTGAAGCGAATTCAAGACCGGGTCGCACATCTTTTGATTCCTTTCCATCTGAAGGAGATGTGCTTGCTGGAATTCGAGCATTGGGCTATGTTGGTGATCTTACTCAAGTAAGTCAGTTTGAGAAGTCCAAACTACCACCCATGTGGTATGCTCTGTTCTCTGTTCTAAACAGATGCCTTACTTCTAAACATTCTGGTACTGACAATGCCAGCTTACGATTTCTTCGTTTATTCCATGCGATCATTTATGATTTGCATGTCGATTTCACTATCATCTTTTGGCAAGAATTATCGGATCGAGTCAATGACAAGGAAACTCTCAAGAAGCGCAAGTTCATTCCATACATAAGGTTCTTGGAGCTTATTGTCTGGAGCATGCTCTGAAGTAACAAAGAGATTCCTCGAAGAAATGATTGGCCTCTAGCCATAGACTTTGAGATGTCGTATATTCAAAGGCAGAAGAGGAGTTTTGATTATTCAATGCCCATTCCTCCGGATCTTATTCTCAGATATGCAGATCTAACTGATGAGGACGTTATTTCATACTGTGACGAAAATAACATTCAAATTCCAGTAGCAGTGGAAGAAAATGAAGAGTCGTCTAGTAGTTCCCCGTCTTCAGATGGTGATGATAGTGGAGATGGTAATGATGGTTCAGATAGTGATGATGGATCAGATAGTGATGGTGGGTCAGATGATGTTTATGGTGATGATGATGATGTTGATGGTGATGATGCTGATGTTGGTGGTGATAACATTGTTGGTGATGATTTTAATAATGATAATCTTCAAGAAGATAACACAGTACAAGTTTCAGAAGTAAGAGAATCAGCTGTGCGAGATTCAGATGTGCAAGAAACAGTTGTGTTAGAAACAGTTGAGCTTCAAACAAGTGTGTTAGAACGTTCTGAAAACATCTCTCTAGAAGTTTCTTTCTCTAGAAATATTGCTGATAGTGTTGAAACGGCTCCTATTGACTAAAGAGTATACAACATTCTTGTAGATGAGGTAGAGCTTCGAGATGCGACTGCTTCAGCTGTGGGTTTACAAGAGTTGTGTACAGGGGTAGATTCTATTGGTGCAAACACTGATACTATTCCATCTTCTGGAAATATGCTTCTCTCTGAGTTTTTGGAAAAGATGAATGCTCAAATGGAGGCAACGAAGAATGAAGAAATAAACCGGATCAAAGCTTTATTTAACGGAAAGGGAAAGATGTCAGAAGCAGATGTTCAAGTCAATCCGTTTGCTATTCCATTGAGACGTCCATCCGGGGTTGTAATCAGAGAACCTGCTAGTCAGATTCCTTTGTCGTCGCCACAACAGCCTAGTATTTCTGTATTGCGTCAGCAACCGACTCCTTCTGGTAGATCTATTCAAGATATTCCGGTGACTGAGTTGTCTGACATGCTGTATGCTCGTCTTCTATCCATGTCTTCCCCGGAACATCAGGATAGTGACTTGTTGTCGTTGTTACGTAACTTCCAACCAACTCCAACTCCAACTCCAGTACCAGTTCCAACTCCAGTTCCACATTCTGTCCCAGATGCGCGTGTTTCATCACTTATTACTGATTTTAATTCCTTTCGATCTGAGGTTCGGGATGATTTTAAGGAAATTAAAAATGGCATGAAGTTATTAACCGATGCCTTTTCTATGCTTTCAGAACGTATGGAAAAGCATAATCAGACTTGCCAATCTGAGGCATGTCCTTCTAATAAGAGAACACATGACCGTGATGACCCAGGTAATCAAGGCCATGAGGGGGAGAATGCAAAAAGACAAAGAACTGAAGGAGCCTCAAATGTGTCGAATGTTGAAGTTCAAGGAATGGTTGCCGGTTGTTCAGAAAGAGTCGAAGACGTAACTCCAGTAGATTTGGTTGATCATTTACTAAATGAAGTTGATTTAAATGCAATGGCGTCGGCCATCATTTTTGAAGAATCCATAATTGAAAGCAATTTACAGCTAGTTGTTTATGTTGATCCGAATTCTACTCCAATATCTGTTGAAATTCCTGAATGATCAACTGAACAAGAATCAGAATGATTTGAAGAAATGAGAAATTTCTTTTCTGAGTCTGTGGAGATAGATTCCGATGATGATTTGCACGCTAGATTTGAAAAGTTTTGGAAGATAAAGGAAGAAGAACAAGATGACATCATTGTAATTTCAGATTCTGAAGTTGATGTTGAGTTAGATGAAAAAGACATTGAGTTGGTAAATCTGCTATATGGTGAATCTCCTGTTCATGAGTCGCAAACTCCTAAATCACCATCCTCTCAGTCTCCTATTCCTCATGATGAAACTCCTGTTGTAACTCGTGAATCAGAAGCTCCTGCTCAACAAACTCCTATGTCAGAAACTCCAGTTGTATCTGCTCCAACTGCTACTGCTCCTTCACGCATTTTTGAAAGTGGTGAATCTTCTAAATCTCAATTTGAAGTTCCTGAAGTGAATGCGAATATTCCTCCAAGTATATTGGAACCAGGTCCTTCTTTGACTGCTCAGCAACGAATGCAAAGACTCGAAGAAAAATATCAGAGTGTCAGAATGAGATCTGCTTTTCTTGAAGACTCTGAGCGTGGTATCTTTGTAAAGAAGAAGAAGAGGGTGAGTTTAAGTGCTATTCTTGGAATCAAGAAAGAGACACCCAAATTCATATATGAGTATGTGAATTTTATCAAATGTCAACGCAAAGGGAAGTTCTTTGTTTACTCAAAGCACAAGATTGTCACTGTTCGCAAGGTTGAAATGGTGAGATTTATCAGCTACTGGTATCCAGTCTTCTACGTTCAACATCAAGACTGTGTGACATATCAGTTTTCAGAAGCAGATTTTAATGATCTATCAATTGACGATTTCGAGGTTCTTTATCATTATTTTAGAGATCTAACCATTCAAAATGATGATATTTTAAGGGCTTTGGATGCAGTCAAACGCTTCTTACGCCGTCAAGTCAGATTTTATCGGTGTTTTGATTTTCAACTTGCAGTTGAAAGCTTTCAACCAGTTGTGAATGTGACAAGACCAAACAGAGATCTACCCAACATTTCTGAATATCCACTTTGCACTGTTTTGGAAAATCCTTATGGGGTTGTCTACAGAAATCAAACTTCTTAAAGATGCTTCCTCAGGTTTGATGAAATTGGAAGATTCTCAGATGGCACGTTAAAGGTGATAAGGTATCAACTGGAGCAAAGACTGAATGAAGCAGTGTGATCCTTTCTTCAATCTAGAAAGAATTCATACCAGATTGATAATCCAAAGATAAGACTTCTGAGACGGGCTTTGGAGACAATCGACTCGAGACTCAATTTCAGAAATACTTTAAGACGCTTGGAGATCTTAATTGGAAAGAATAGACTTCATCGAAGATTCGAGCGCCCTTGATTACAAAGGGGGAGATTGTTAATGTCATTTTAATTGTAATCAAGGTTATTTATGTTAAGCTTTAGCTTGTTTGTTGACTTTTGTATGTCAAGGGTATATATACCCTTGTTGAACTCTTTTGTATCTAGTTGTTCTAATCAGAGATGGCACATTGATGAAATTCTCTCTCTACGATCTCTATTTCTCTCTCTAGAATACTTGATTAGATCCTGTTATAGATCAACACATTGCGTTGTTTGGAAGAGAATGAAAGTAGGATTGCTCTTACATCTGATATGTGGACCGCAGGACCCCAAAAGAAAGGCTACATGGCACTAACAGCACACTACAAAGATGCCAACTGGAAGTTACAAAATAAGATTATCAGGTTTTTTCTCGTTTACTATTCTTTATAATTCAATATTAATATCTATAATATTAATTTTTAATATACCTTGATGGCTGATGCAGCTTCATACATGTGCCTTCTCCACACATGGCCGATGCCTTGTCTCAAGTTATGATAGAATGTTTTCTGGATTGGAACATTGACAACAAGTTGTCATCATTGACACTTGACAATTGTTCAACAAACGATGCTTTGGTCGATAAGTTGTTAGGTACTCTTATTCCTTCCTCATTAATTTTAAAGGGTAGGTTGTTTCACATGAGATGTTGTGCACATATCATTAATCTCATTGTGCAAGATGGGTTTTCTGTGATTGAAAGGACAATCAAGAATGTTAGGGATAGTGTCTCATTTTGGTCAATTACTCCTAAGAGGTCCCAAGATTTTAGACTAGTTGCACGGCAACTTGGTGTAGATTGTGAAAAAGAATTGGTGCTTGATTGTAAGACTAGATGGAATTCTGTTTATAGAATGTTGAATGTTACCTTAGAGTATAAAGATGTTTTCACTCGTCTAAGCAAGGAAGACAAACATTATGTTAGCCTACCTAGTGAAGATGAATGGAAAATGGCGTCTGATGTTTGTGACAAATTGAAGTTGGTTTATACTGTGACCGAGACATTCTCTAGGACCAAGTATCGCACTTCCAACATATTCTTTCCTTTGATTTGTGACATGAAATTAGAAATTAGGAGTTGGTGAGATGATGAAAATGTGGTTATTAGGAACATGGCATCAAGTATGTTGGAAAATTTTGATAAATATTGGGGAATCATACATGATGTCATGTGTGTGGCTATTGTTTTAGATCCTAGGTATAAGTTTAAGTTGATCAACTGGTTCTTTCCAAAGATTTATGGTCTTGACTCAAAAGAAGAGGTTATGAGGATACGTAGCCTATGTAATGATTTGTTTGAGGATTACAAAAGGAAACATGATCAAAAGAAAGGGAAGGGGAAATCAAGCACTACTCACTCAGATGGGGGGGATATCTTCAAAGGGAGAGGGAAAGGCTTCATGGTTATTACAATTTGCGAATGATGTTTCGATGGATGATATGCTTGAAACGACCGAGTTGGATCACTATTTGGACGAGAAGTTGTTACCAAATGATGAGGACGAGTTTGATATTTTAATGTGGTGGAAGTGCAACGGTGCCAAGTATCCTATCATGAAGAAGATTGCGAGGAATTTGCTAGCCATTCCAATTTCTACCGTAGCATCAGAATCCGCGTTTAGCATGAGCGGGAACAAGATAACCAAACAACGTAGTCGGCTAAAAGCGCAAACTGTTGCAGCGTTGATGTGCGTTCAAAGTTGGTTGAGGAAAGAAATTGAAGGTAATGATTATATAATTGTTATCGTAATTTGTACATTTATATAAATTTTTCTAACTCGTATTATTTTTAATTTTAGATAAAAAAGGACGGAGAGCCGGAAGGATTTGATCAAACGGTTGCATACGATGAAGATGTTGAATGAAGCGTTGCTCGCTTGGTTGGAAGTTATTTTGACGTATTTTGTTATTTTGATATGAAATTGTTTGATGCACCAAAAGTTAATACTTTAGACTTTTGTTATGGACTTTTGTAGTTTTCTTTTGGTACCTATTTTATTTTAAAACAACAGTTAATTAGCTAAAAAACAGCCAAAAAACAGCAGCAAAATAGCTGTTAAAAAAGCCAAAAAAACACAAACGGGTCGGGGAACCGGGGACGGGTCTTGACCGGGGGTTGACAGGGGATTGACCAACAGTTGACCGGGACCGGGTTGGGAATCCCCGTACCCACCCGGGGCCGGGGCCGGGGGTCGTAATCACAAACCGGGGCCGGGACCGGGGATGGGGAACCCTGCCCCATACCCTCCCCGTTGCCATGCTTAGTTAAGAGCACCCTAGAAACCTTATCTGAGAGGTTCCCAGCCTCGAAAACACATAGCTGTCAAGCCCAGGGCTCGTAAAGAAGACATGATGCTCAGGAGGATCCTGACCAACATGAGGGGGGAGAAGAGACAAAGACTGACCGAGTTGTCAACCACGGCGACAAAACCTTTAACCGAGACTCTAGTTGAAACTGAACCACACCAACAGCCAGACGACTCAGAGATGGTTCAGGACATGGAGTTATCTACATCGGTCAGAGTTCAAGTACCAGAGTCAGCAGACCCGACGGTTGAAAAGCCCGAGGGAGAACCAGAAGATCTTATGATGCTGACAGTTCCGGAAAGGCCAGTCTTGGAATTGATAGATGAGGACTCGGATGGCAATCCGGAAATGGAAAGAGAATTGAGAGAGAAAGAAGTTTCGGCCATTCAATCTGAGACGGATGCTCTTTGGAATTTCTCAGATGATGACGAGTTTATGAATGACGAAGACTATGATCAGTTCCTCCTTCGAAGCAAACAGGCAACTGATTCTCAGCACGATACACATGACACTGCAGGTAACTCCGAAATTCCAGTTCCCGAACCGGAAACGGCTTAACCTCCACCAATTCAACCAGTTCGTTGGGAGAGAGTCTGAATCCTGGTCCATACTTAGAAGAATCGCACAAAAAGATATTCGTACACTGGATCAGACCACTTGACCTGGTTATGTGTCACGGTGTCTCAGATCTATCAGAATTGGTTCGTTCTCAGTATTTGGAGGTGATGAAAAGAAGCAGAATGGTCCACGAAGTCCGAACCAATCACATGATTACATAAATCATGGAGATCATGTTCGATAGAGTTCTGAAGGTATGGTTTCCAATTTTTACCGTTAAAAGGGATGATGGAAAGGAATGGGTATTCTCAGAAGCCGATTTCAGACACCTGAACCTGAACGACTTCCCGGTACTACTTAAAGAGGTGAAGACCCAAACTATCCGACCACTACCATACACCAAAGCCCTTGAAACCATAAAGAGATTCATGAAGTGCACCATTACCCTCGCTTACATCAACGACTTTTAGATGGGGATAGAAAGCAATCAGAAGAAAGTGAATATTCTAAAGCCCAATCTGACTCTTCCCGATGCCGAAGACTTACTGGTACATACTCTTCTGCCCAAACCAGAAACAGGGATCGTGTATCTAAATGAAAAAGGGGAGAAGCGTTTCATGAGGATCAATGAGGTGCATAAGTTCAGTGAAGGGACTTTGATGAAGATTCAGAATGTGCTGAAGAAGATTATTGAAGAAGAGGGAAGAGATTCGTCAGAGAATTATGCCAACGTCAGAAAATATCTTGCCAAAAAGCTCCTCAAGGCGATTGAAGAAAGACTGGAATTTAAAAAATCCATCTGGCACTTTGAAATTCTTTTTGCAATCAAGAAGCGATATGCCCCGAACTGGCGTGAGATCAAACTTCAATTCAAAGGGGGAGATTGCTAGGTCTTAATGTCAGTTGAATCGAAGTATAGGGTCCAATATCGTCAATTCTTGTAACTATTCATTTGGGGGATATAAATAGCTTATTTGTTTCATGATTAGGGTTAATGACCTAATTATCAATTCCTAATTACTTTATGTACGGCTACACTGTGTTCATCTCTTTGCTAATCAATTCAAGTGAGATTTATGGCAATCATATCATATTGTGTTGATTCTTTGTTTTGCACTTGTTAATCTGGGATCTACAACCTCCTCTTTGAGGTTTTCTTCCAATAAGGCTTCGGATTGCGCCGCTCTAATCCGTTCCACTAAACTTGACACGATGTCAATCCTTGAGAAGTTGGCGCGTAGACTCCCACTATACTCCTTTCGACTCAGGGCGTCGGCAGCCACATTGGCCTTACCCGGATGGTAGAGAAATTCACAATCATAGTCCTTGAGTAACTCCAACCATCTCCGTTGCCTCATGTTCAACTCCTTTTGATCGAATACGTACTTCAAGTTCTTGTGATCGGTATACAACGTACACTTCATGCCGTAAAGGTAATGACGCCACAACTTCAACGCTAATACCACCGCGGCCAATTCCAAATCATGCGTAGGGTAGTTCTTTTCGTGCACCTTAAGTTTCCTCGAAGCATAGGCGATCACCTTTCCCCTTTGCATTAACACGCACCCCAAGCCCATCTTGGAAGCATCGCTATAGACCAAAAAATCTTCCGATCCTTCGGGTAAGGATGAAATTGGTGCTTCACATAGTTTCTTTTGTAGAGTACATAATGTTTTCTCTTGCGCTTCGGTCCAAACGAACTTCACGTTTTTCCGAGTCAATGCCGTCAACAAAGAAGCAATCTTGGAAAAGTATTAAATGAATCTTCGGTAGTAACCCGCCAAACCTATGAAGATTCGAATCTCACCCGGACTCTTAGGAGGTTCCTAATTCATCATTGCCTCGATGTTGGAAGGGTCCACCTTCACTCCATTTCGGGTCACTACATGACCCAAGAATTGGACCTCACTCAACCAAAAATCGCACTTGGAAAACTTTGCGTATAACTTTTATTTCCTTAGGACTTCTAACACCTCTCGTAAATGAAGTTCATGGTCTACTTCGTCCCTGGAGTAAACTAAGATGTCGTCTATGAAAACAATCACCGACTTGTCGAGGAAGGGTCGACACACCCGTTTTATCAGATCCATGAACACCGTCGGTGCATTTTTCAAGCCGAAAGGCATCACTAGAAACTCATAGTGACCATACCGAGTCCGAAACGCTGTCTTTGGAATATCGTCTTCTCTAACCTTAACGATAACCCGAACGTAAGTCGATCTTTGAGAAGCATCCCGCTCCTTGAAGTTGGCTGAACAAGTCGTCGATTCTAGGGGGGGATACTTGTTCTTCACGGTTACTTTGTTCAACTCTCGGTAGTCGATACGCATCCTCATAGTGCCATCCTTCTTCTTCACAAACAAGACCGGTGCTCCCCAAAGATTTGAACTCGGCCTTACAAACCCCTTCTCCAAAAGCTCTTGGAGTTGTGCCATCATCTCTTGCATTTTGGATGGAGCCTAACGGTAGGGAGCTCTACCTATCGGAGTCGCTACCGGTACCAAATATATCTTGAACTCTACTTGACGATCCGGTGGCAAACCCGACAAGTCTTCCGGAAATACGTCGGGAAAATCGCGGACCACCTTCACCCTTTGACTAAACATTTGTGTGCCTTTAACATGGAGATGATTGCTACGTCTCCCTTTCTCCGTTCACCGTAAATGACCACACAACTCCCATCCGTAGAAGGTATGCGAATCAACTTCTTTGCGCGTAATATTTCGGCTAACCAATCCATTCCAACTACCACGTCAAATCCCCCGATTACCATTGGCATCAAATCAGACAAGAATTTCCTTCCCTCGATTTCCAACGTGCAACCCCGCAAAATATCCCGAACTACTACTTGTCCACCATCGGCTATTTCTACCACTACAGCTTCCTTTAAACAACTAGTGGGCATAGACAACTTTCGACAAAAGGAGGTCGACACAAACGAAAAACATGCACCCGAATCAAATAACACACGTGAAGGTACGGAGTTTAGAAGAAACGTACCTGACACTACGTCCGTCGAAGTCTTCACATCCTCGTTTGTCATCTGAAAAGCTTATCCTGTTGCTCTCGGAGGCTCCACTTTCGGTCCTCCGCTTCCTCCCACTTTCAGCTTTGGGGAATCCCTTCTAATATGACCCAAATCCTTGCACTCGAAGCACATTGATCCCCTGACGGGACCAGAATTGATAGAATGATCGGTCTTGCCACACTTATAGCACTTCCCCGACACAAAGTTGCACGGGCCGAAGTGTTTACTCCGACACTTAGAGCACCACCTAGCCTCCCTCTTTGGGTCGGCTCCTCGGTAATTGTTGTCAAACATTCTCGATTTCTTGTAGGGTATAGACTTCCCTTCCCATCTCCTCTTTTTCGGCACCCTATCAACTTCTTCCCTGCCCCCGACAATAGGCATCCTCCACCAGTTGAGCTTCCTCTACCAGCTCACGAAGAGTAGAGGCCTTAGACACTCGGACCATAGTCATCATGTACGACTGGAGACCCTTGATGTAGGCCTTAACCTTTTCCTTCTCTGTCGGGACCAGATGTCCCACCAATCCCAACTTGTCCATAAACAAACGATTGTAATCCATAACCACCAAATTTACCTTTTTCAGATTCCGGAACTCCTCCTTAATCCGGTCCATAACTCTCTCATTGCAATATTCTTCCAACACCTTTTCCTTGAAGGTTGCCCAACTCAGTTTTCCCAATATCGTGGCCTCTAGAGATGCGGAGTAGACATTCCACCATGTAAGAGCCGCCCCTCTTAAAATTTGAGACCCAAACTTCACTTTTTGGCTCTCCCCACATTCATTGGTCCGAAACGCTTGCTCCATCTCCCGTATCCAGTTCATATAGACAACCGGATCATCTGTCCCTTTGAACTCGGGCGGTCTACAACTCAGAAAAGTCTTGAAGGAACAAGCCTTCCCTACTTGCCCAGTTTCCGTTGTCCCCAAACCATCAGTAGGATTTCCATTGCTAGGGCCCCCATATCCGACCACTACAATGTTCTCGGTAACCATCTCGTGCTTATGGTTGTTCGTATCCTAATATTTTATAAGTTTCAATAACTGCTCTTGCTGTTGAGCCATGACCTTGTTCATGGCCTTCATCATTCTTTCCATCATTTGTGTCTCTGATGTTACCTCTTCCATAACGGGGTCAGATTTTTCCAAGTCGAGACGAGGGATATGCTCAGGTTCCCCTCCCAAAACGGTGTTAGTCAGCGAAGGTACCGTTGTTTTTGTCACCCTTGGCTGATCAGCTGTAGATGTCGTGGCATCATAGCCATTCACTCTACTGCGAGTATTAACCATTGGAGTATGCCACACATTCGAGAATGAGGTGAGAAATAGGCTATAAGATTTAAACATAAAGAAACGTACTAATACATGCATAAATCATCATAACAACAGTAATCTAATCATACTCACGTAAGGATACATTCATAATAGCAGTAGCTAATTGAAATTATGAACGTACTTCACATAAGAATTCTCATTACCAAAGTCACAACTTTCAACTTATGTACTTCTGTAGACTCTAAGACCATCCTATCTTAGGAGTTCTACCCAAGCTCACCAATTCATAATTTGTCCTTCCAACTTAAGTCTAGGCATCTTAACAACATACCTAGTTCACTTAAATTACTCATATGATACCAACTTGTAACACCTTAAAATCGGGAAAAAATTTAAACCTGCGGAAATACGTAAAAGTATGACATACATAGACATATCACCTAATAAAAGGGAAATAAAGTATGGAGTTTACAATTCCAAGGAATGAGAAATTAACGGTCCAACAACCTAATAATCTAAATCAACAAGCCTTAGATTACATTCGGGTGTTGTCTAATTGCTACCAAAAATTCACATTGAAAGACCATCATATACGCCCCTAAATACTTCCAAAAATACTATCATCCTTCTTGACTCTTCACTCATCCCCGAGAAGCCCCACCACTTGGAAGCCCTATCAACATACCCAATAGAAGAAGTGTTAGTCTAACATGATGAGAGTAAGAACCTATAATTCATAATAGTAAGAATTAAATTGAGGTACGGTGGGAAACATAATGAACCCCATGGTGGAAGTCATTTGATATCCAATGCTTCAACTGTTTATGGAAACTTGATAATTAAAGGTAATTACATGAGACAAGGTAGCCATATAACCGTTAGTAGCAATAATCGCATATCATCAATACGTTGGAAACAAGCGCAACCCCGAGAAATCTATAACTTGTGAGTCCTCAATTTCAACCACTCCAGGTCTATACATTGGGTCACTCTAAATCCACAAACAAGCACTTTGGAATTACACCTTACTGCCTATGAGATGATGCCCGACCATATAGGCCCACATCTTACTTATCATGGGTCCCAATGCCTATTCCATGCTACGACTCTAGTGCCTATGGATCCATTACACTCAATGACTAAACAAAGACTCTCATGTAGCCCAACAATAATAATCATTATAGGTTAAAGCATAATAGTGACATTAAAACATACTTCCCATTTGGGAATATCAACATAAGACCACAATATTTGACTATAAGGCACCATGATTCTCCAAATTAGGTTTTGAACCCCATTATAACATAGAAACTATTTTTTATGAGCATTTCCTTGAAGTCCCAAGTATTTCAAAAACCCTAATTTTGACCTAAAATGGTCAAAATCATTCTAAGTGATAAAACTTGTAGATTAAGGACAATACCACTTGGAGATCAAGGAATGTAACCCATTTCACCTTTACCACTATTTATTTCAACAAGATCTTGTACGTTATCAAAAACCCGTTTTAGGCATAATGTGTAAAACATGAAATAATGATGAAAGAAGGTAATAAGATGGTAACCCAACAAGATAAACATGTATAAAGCATGTAGAGTGAAGATAACTCACCTTAGAGGGTTGTAGCTTAACCCTAGATTTCATGTAACTAGTTGAGGGAGGGTGAGATGAACTTGGAGCTTTTTGAGGAGATTTGAACCTTCCACAATCAAAGCTTAAATACCTAAAGTGATCATAAATGATTAAGGGTTTGGTACATGGGAGCATTAATGGTAAGAAGAGGGCTTGAGAGGATGAACACTTACCTTTTTCTTAGAGAGAAATCGACCTTGAGTTTCCAGAAATAAGATAAAAGTGAGACAAACTCGGGCTGCTGCACTTTATACCCACAGACCCAACTCGCGACAATGCCCCGCGATAGTGATACTATCACAGTCACGGGCAAAGTCGCCCAGGCCGCACCACCTACGGTACATGGGCCGCGACAATGACTAGCGAATGTGCCCCAGGGCATTGTCGCGTGGCACAGTTGCACCCACTGTACCGGCTACGGTTTGTTTTTTTCAACTTTCGTCCCTCTTCGCTCGGTTAAGTCCAAAATGGAAAGTTAGGGGTCCCGGTATCGAAGCATGCCTTATCTCTACTCGTAGAAATCACAAGATTCATCCAAATGATTATGAAATCCAACTCTAAATTCCCGGGTCTTACATCTTAGCTATCATGTCAACTTTTGAAATAGAAGGTTGATTAGCTGACGATTTTGTCTTCTTCAGCTTTGGCACTTTGGTACCATTCTGAGGATTTTGTAAAACGGGTTTTCCTTTATCTTTGAGTTTGGGGCTCAAAAGTTGGATGGGATTATTATAAGAAGAGCACTGAGATGATGAGGTGTCAGGGATGGAAGAAACGAACATTCCAAACTTAAGCATGGAACGATCTTTACTTGGTTCTTCTTTGTCAGCACCAAAACCAAGATCACTTCTGTCATGGACAGAGATCTGAGCACTGATTATCTCAGTGATCTTTGCTGAGGATTTACACCATCCTTCAACAATAGCTTTTTCAGGTTTCAGATCAACGATAGCTTATTCGCGTTCAATGCTGATTATTTGATTTACATAAACCTGATCATTTAAACTTTCTTCAATATTAGACAGTTCTTGGATCTTTAATTGACATTTCTTAAGCTGTTCAGTTAAATCAAGATTCATTTGTTTAGCTTGTGTTTTGCCATTTAGGGGATCATATAAGTCACCTGTCAGCAAATCGATAGCATGAAGTCTATCAACATCAATGAGAGTTGGGGTAGAGGAGGTTGATACCTGAGAAGTGGAGGATGTGGAGGGAACGTCAGCGGGTTCTTCCTTCACTTCTTGGATTTCGGCCATAAGACAGATATTGGCCTCATCTTCTTCATCAGAATCTGATTCATCATCAAATTCAACCCAATCGTGTTCTTCAGCGATCAGACCCTTACCTTTCTTCTGATAGTTTTTCAACTTCATGTATTTTTCCTTAAGTTTAAGGTATTTTTCATCTCTGGGTTTAGAGGTTGAGGAGTGTTTGAGAGATGAAGAAGGATTGAAAACTTTCTTTGACCTGCATTCACTAGCAAAATGTCATTTCTTTTCACAGTTAAAACAAGTAGCAGTTGCCTTATCAATAGGAGATGGTTTAGTCTTGTCAGTGATAGAGAGAGGTTTGTTTCTTCTGAAGTTACTCTTTTTGCAAATCTCTTGAAGGTTTTTTTCAAGAATGCCAGAGATTCGTCAAATTCTGACAGGTCATTCTCTGGTGAATCATCAGAGTTTGATTCCAACTGAGTGATAGTGATAGAGGATCGCTGAGCGAGAGTCATCTTCGAGGAGAGTAAAACAACAGGTGTGCTTTTAGAATCTTTAAAATCTTTTAGAAGATTCTTCTTATGCTAACAAGATTTCTCATGATTGAGCAAAGTGCCATAAAGAGTTCTTAAGGTCATATATTTGAGATCCTTAGTTAGTTTAAGACACATCGTAAAACTGTCCCAACTTTCAAGAAGACATTCCAGGAATTTTGTCAGGGTCTGAGAACTAGAATAGGTCTTTCCTACAGTTCTTAAATCAATTAATAAGCAGTTAAACCGTTGGTGTACTTCAGATAAAGTTTTATTCTTACCATAGATGAAGATTTCATACTGTCTTACCAGATTTATTCTTCTGGATTCTTGTACTTCAGATGTACCTTCATATTGAACACAAATTGTGTCCCACATGGATTTGGAAGTTTTGAGATTCATAACAGATTGATAAATCTCATCAGATAGAGCCATAGATATTATAGATCTGGCTTTGGTATCGATGGGTACCTTCTTCTTGTCTTCATCTGTCCATTGCGAGACCTCTTTAATAATCTCCCTTTCAGGTATGGCTGTGGTGGGAGCAGGGGCAGGAATAGTAGTAGAGATGATATATGGAACATATGGACCTTCTAGAAATAGTATCATTCGATTTTTCCAGAGATTAAAGTTATCTCTGCTAAATCGAGGAGGTTTTGCAAGAGAACCATTGTCGATATAGTTTGTGTTTCTGTTTTGTGCCATTTGAAGAATAGCAAGGAAGAGGTTAGTATAAACAAGATCTTATTTATGAGATTAAACAACGTGGCTCTGAAACCAATTTTTTGTCCCGAGGGGGTTATATAAGTACAAAGGTTTGTAGAAGGGGGGGGGTGATTACAAACACTAGATTTATAGTTTTCTAATTTGTTTATTGATAAATCAAACACAATTTACAATTAGTTGCGGAATAAGATTAAGTAGAACCTAATCTAAACAAACTAGAGAACCATTAAATGTTCTTGCACAAGAAATCAGAGAGATAGGAGGATATAGAAAAACAAGGATATTTTTCTATGCACTAAGTAGTTCAAGGAAGACCACCTTCAAACTGAAGGGGCATTCCTCTTATTTATACTCATTGCATTTAATGCATGGCAGGAGGACTTTAACGTGTCATCATATGGTTGGGCGCATGCTTCTGACTTTTAGCACAACATGCTTTGGACCGTATGGTGAATAGTGTTGTGGCAGAGTGGTTGTACGGTCTTGGACAAAAGCATGTCTCGTCAGATAAATCGTACGATGTGTGCAAGGAGATAAGACAAACATTTCTTGAAGTAGAAGCTTCATGATCAGCGATCGCTGAGTAGGTCTTCCATCAGGGAAGAGCTGAGGTAAGTCAACTATCGTTGAAGTCTTCTTCTTGTAATGTCACGTGTGTGGACTTGTCTTGGTTTCACTAATGTCCGCATCAGATCATTAGTAGACTTGTCACTTGTTCATTCAGCTTTGACTTCAATTTCAGCGATGAATTCTTTGTCGTGAAACTTGTCTTTAGGGATTACATTTAACTTGTTACAAAGAATATTACCAGGGATACTGAACGGGCTCAGTATGCTTATCGCTGATAGCAAAACATTAACACATAGGATTTCATCAGCGATACTGAACAGACTCGGTGTGTTTATCGCCGATGGCAAAACACTAATACATACAAGTCAAATGCAATTATCACTAAGTAATTCTAAGGGACATTATCAAATCACTGAGAGAGTTTGGATCAACAACCATATCTAAAGCTCCTACTCTGTGTGAATTTATATGGCTTGATCTTCCGTCAAGAGATCCTAGATATAAGATCAAGTGGTTAAAACTTGAAGGTGAAGATTATGATGAATAGGAAGAATCAAAAAGAAAAACCACGGTCAAAATGGAACTTCCTTTTTGCTATGAAATGAAAAATAGGATGGCATTGCGTGCAATTTGGAAACAAACTTTGCCTAATGACTATTTTAAAAGTTATGCTGTCGAGAAACCAAGGGCACATGTTTCTGAACCTGCTTTCGAAGGCAAAACTTATTTTCCGCCTTTAGTTATCGAACATAAATTGGTTGATCTCGAAAGCAAGATTGAAGATATCCGAAATAATGACAAGATCACTTTTGAGATAGAAAAGGATGTCATGCTAACCGTTCTTTTAAACAGTGAAAGAAAAAATTTTGAAAAGAAATTTTCTGATTTTTCGAAGAATCTGTAGGGGAAAAGAAAGCTTTTGAGCTGAAATGATTAAAACTTTCAAAACAAAATTCAGATTTTGAAAAAGTTTTATTTCTTGAGAAAGAAAGATCTGATTTTGATGTTGAATGAAAATCTTTTGAATTAAAGAATGTTGAGCTTTCACAGAAAATATTTGATTTCGAGAAAGAATTAGATATAGAAAGAAAGGTTTGAAAAGAAGAAGGTTGAAGATTTTAAAGCAAAAACTGTGAAAGATGTTTTTGCAAATGACAGAAAGATTTTTCAGAATGAAATAAGGAAACCGACAAAAAAATTATTTGTTTTATCTATTGAAATTATAAAAGAGAGAAGGTTAAATCTGCAATTCAAAGGAAATTTGATTTGTTATCCGAAGAGATAAATGTTTTGTCCAACAAAGTTAAAGAACTTGAAGACATTATCTTTAAAGTTGAGGTTTCAAAACAAGTTAGTCCCGACACGATTGTTCAGACTCTACTTGTAGACTCAACTGATTCTGAATGTTCGTTTAAGACGGCTTCAAGTTCAATCCATAAAGATGTTTCTTCAAAGGGATTTGACAGATCAAAGGGTTTTTCAATAGATCAAATTCATCCTTCTAATCTCTTTTATAACCATTCCGTTGATAATTCAGAAGCTTCTATTTCAAAGCCTTCAGATAATCCTATTTTCAAAAGAGTCAAGATGGTTTGGAGAGCAAAAAGATCAACTCCTGAAAAGGATGCATCAAGATCATTTGTTCCCAAAGCAAAAAGTCTTTTGTTAAACGTAATCTTGTTTATTCTGCAAATCATTTGATTAGGATAGGACAAAAGCAAATTTGTTGTTCTTATTCATGATTTTGTTAAGAAAGAAAGTGTTCAGTATTGGTATGGTACTTATAACATTTCTTCTAATCGATCTGCACTTAACAAGCCAGGACCCAGGTTCCGTTGGGTACCAAAATCTACTTAATCTGTATTGTAGGTTCATCATGTGTAGTACATAATGCCTAAAGTATACCAAACACATGATTGGAAAACAGAAGGGAAATGTGCAACTTTGAAGAAGAGTACCGGTGCTGAAACATATGCATAATTTCAGGGGGAGAAATTCTAATTTTTGGTTTATATATGTACTTATTGATATATTTTTATATTCGTTATTGACTTCGGATTATTTCAAATCAGGACTCTTTCTTCAATATTTTTTGACTTCTGAGTACAACAATTCAGAACTCGGTCTTCAATGATTTTTGGCTTCAGAATAATGCAGTTCAGAACCTGGTTTAACTTGATGTTTGACTTCTAAACACATCCGTTTAGAACTCGTAAATCAAATATTTAGGCTTTGAATGTTATATCTACTGATTTATTTAGTTAAGATCTTTTGCATATTTTGAGGGGGAGCTTAAACATCTAAATGTATGTATCTTCTGAACTCAATCTGAGATTTTTTGAAAGAAGAGCGACTTTCAAGCATGAAAAATATGTTCTTAAATGTTCAAACCACTTCACAATTTCAAAAAGATTTCATAAATTTAGAAGTGCGATTTTAAACGTTTTTCATATAGATCTCGGATTACTTCATTATTTCTGACCGTGTGTTTCCAAATATTAATACTTGCGTATTATCTTGTCTATACTTTCAAGTATTCATACAGAACGGTTAAACTTCTTATTGACTGTGTTATTACCATGTCTCAAAACGAAACAATTTTTCGATGGTAATCCTCTCGTTTGTATTTCAATTTTGTTGAGCATCATATATTCATTCAGCGTAAAACCTTAAGCGTTTCATTCAAAACTTGTTTATATTTGTTCATATAAACACTATCAAATCCTTTGATACCCTAACCGTTCATGATTATCATTGAATATATTGATCTGATTGATACATTGTCAGATTCTCAAACAAGTCTTTCGAATTCATTTCATTCTTATATTATTGTTGTGACAAATCATCTGTTGATCCAAACCCTCAGTGATTTGATAATGACTCTCTTTAAACACTTAGAGAAATATGTAAGTAGACAATATGTATTAGAGTTTCACTATCGCTGATAAGTACTATGTCTCTACAGTACCGCTGATAGGAAACTCATGTTCTTTGATTTATACATTCAACTAACACTGTTCATCAATAGAGCTCTGAGCCTGTTCAGTCCTATTGATGATCGTTGATAGTTTAGTTGTTTACTTATGAAGTCGAAGATCAAGCCCAAGAACCAGCGACAAGTCTACTAATGAACTGATGCGGATATCAGCGAAGCTAAGATTTGTCCACTCAACATGAAGTTACAAGTAGAAGACTTCAACAATCGCTGAGCTTTGTCACTCACTGATAAAGTACTGTTCAGTAATCGTTGATCATGAAGTTCTCTCTGCATGTTACTTTTTGTCTTTCCCCCTTGCACGTCTCCGTACGATATTGTCAGAAAGGATATCTCTTTTGTCCAGGATCGTACTACCAACTCTGTTTCTACACTGTACATCATGCGGCTACTAAGGTTGTCTACAAAAGGTCAAACCATGCAACCAATCAGCTGCTGCCACGTGTAAAGTAATACTGCTTTGCATTAAATGCATGCAGTATATAAGAAGAACCCTACTTCAGAATTGAAGTGCTCAACCATCTTCTTCTTTCTCTCTTAGTGTTAGAATATTTCTCTTTAATATTCTTATCTTCTTTCTGTCTTAATTCTAGTGCAAGAAACTTAGTGTCTCTTATAACTTTTTTAGATTAGGTTAATCCTTAATCTTGTTCCGCAACAAGTTGTAACATGTTTGATAAATATCAATAAACAATTTAGAAAAGTAAAATTTGTGTGTTTGTATTCAACCCCCCTTCTACAAACTTGTATAACCCTCTCGGGACCAACAAGTGGTATCAGAGCAGATTTGTTTAATCTCATAAACATGATCTTTCTTATACTAATCTTTTATGTTCCTTGTTATTCCTCATAATGACTACCAACACAAACACAAACACAAACTATATAGACAATGGTTCTCTTGCTAAACCCCCTAAATTTTTCCAGAGATAACTTTAATCTATGGAAAATAGGATGATACTCTTCTTTGAAGGTGTGGACCCAACTATACCTTATTACATCGAAAATGGTCCATACATTCCTATTAGAATTGATCCTGAAGTTCCAGCCGCTGAGAATAGAGCTGCTATTCCAGAAAGATTGGTTCCAAAGGAAATTCATATGTGGAAGGTAAGAAGAAAGTGGCTCTCGACACCAAATCCAGATCCATTCTCTCCATGGCTCTTCCTGACGAAGTCTACCATTCCGTCATGAACCTGAAAACCTCCAAAGCCATGTGGGACACAATCTGTGTTCAGTATGAAGGTACATCTGAAGCCCAGGACTCACGTAAGATAAACCTGGTAAGACAGTACGAAAGCTTCATTTGTGGTAAGAATGAAACTCTATCTGAAGTTCACCAACGCTTTAACTGCTTAATAATTGATCTGAAAACTGTTGGTAAGGAATATTCTAACTTTAAAATTATGACAAAGTTCCTAGAATGTTTTCCTCAAATCTGGGAAAGTTATTCAATGTGTCTCAAGCTGTCAAAGGATCTAAAATCTATGACTCTCTCTACCTTATATGGCACTATGCTCAATCATGAGCAGTCGAGTCATCTTAAGAAGAATCTTGTAAAAGATTCCAAGAGCATACTTGTTGCTTTACTCTCAAAGTTACCTTACACTCAGCGATCTACTATCACTGTCACTGAGATGAAAACTAACTCTGAATGCTCATCAGATTCTAATGCTTCAGATCTTGATGAATCTATAGCATTCCTAGCTAATAAGTTCAGGAGATTTGCTAAAAAGAGTAACTTCAGAAGAAATAAACCTCTTGCACTCACTGACAAGCATAGATCATCAACTCCTGTTGATAAGGCTACTGCTACCTGCTTTAACTGTGAAAAAAGTAGGACACTTTGCTAGTGAATGTAGGTCAAAGAAAGTCTCTAGACCCTCAGCTTTCCCCAAGAAAACCTTTAACCCCAGGGCAAGATATGACAAATACAAAAAGCTGAAAGAAAAGTATTCAAAGCTGGAAAGCTTTAAGAAGAAAGGTAAAGGTCTTATGGCTGACTTTGATTGGGCTGCATCTGATGAAGTAGAATCATCTGACTCAGTAGATGATGATGTAGCTAATCTCTGTCTCATGGCCAAAATTGAAGAAGAGGAAGAAAAGTCTAATATTCCCTCTGCTTCATCCTCTACCTCTAAGGTATCACCTTCTTTCTTTACCAATATTTCAAATATTGATGAAGCTGATAGTCTTCGAAAAATCGATCTCCTGACTATGAGTTTATATGATGCCATGAATGGTAAAACTGTTGTTGAAAATCAAAACCTTAATCTCGCTGAACAACTTAAAAACTGTCACCTTCAAATAGAAATGCTTTCTAAAATTGAAGAAGATTTTAAAGATCAAGTTCATATAAATCAGCTAGTCAAAATCGAGCGTGAAGAAGCTATCGCTGCATTAAAAGTTGAAAAAGCTACTCTTGATGGATGGTATAAATCCTCAGCAACGATCACTGAGATAATTAAGTCTCAGATTCCCCTGAGTGATAAACGTGGTCTTGGTTACAAAGCTGATACTCCAGAACCAACCACTGATCATTCCATGCTTAAGTTTGGAATGTTCGTATCCTCTATCCCTGACACTTCCTCATCTCAGTGTTCCTCTTTAAAAACTCCTATCCCTGAGGAAATATGTGAAGTCCAGATCTATTAGGTAATCAATATTGAATCAAACTCCATGTTTATCGATCTTGAGAATTCTAGAAATACATAAGAATGTGGAACTTTCTCTCTCTAGAATTCTCTCATCTCTCTCTCTAGAATACAATGGATATTACAATTATGATCACTCTTGATGACTTGCTTAAGACTTGCTTAACAACTAAGCAAACTAAACCTATTTATACCTTTGAATTACAACACAAGTATTTCTAATTACATTGACTTTCTAACTAAATAACTTTGACTTTGACTATTATCTTTGACTTTACAATGTTTGACCATTACAAGACTTTACAATAAATCATGAATACAATAATGCTCTAACATTCTCCCCCTTTGGATTCAAGATTTAAAAATATGGCATCAGTCTTCAATACTTGATCTTCAAAACTTTAACTTTGACCGCTTTAAACTTTGAAGCTTTGGCACTATTCAAACAGTTGAATCTTCACAAGTTCACGTTGAACTTTGATGCTTTTATAGTCTTCAAACTCTCGTCTTTGATCAGTCTTCAGTCAAACATGAAAAATCTTTGTCTTTCACAATGTAAAGTCAATCTTCTTCAATACAATCTTCAACAAATTGTCTTCAAGTCTTGAACATGAATTTCAGATATTTGCATCTTTGATCTTTGAAGCTTTAAAAACTTTGAAGCTTTGAACTTTGAGGCTTTGAAAAACTTTGAAGCTTTGAACTCAAACATTGAATGATTTCTTGAACTTTGTACCTTCATCTCTTCGATCTATAATTGTCTTTCGAACAACGAACTCTCTTGAAACGTCTCGGAATGACTTCTTGACTTTGACAAATCATTTCTCCCCCTTAATCTTTTATTGACAAATTCTCTTTTCTTTAGGGTATTATTTCTCCCCCTTTTCTTCATTATACTATTTCTCCCCCTTTTTGATGATTGTGAGCATCATGATCATCAAAACCTGTATCAATTTCAGCACGCACTTTATTTACCATAAGTAACATTCTCCTCCTTCTTGATCTGATAAACCGTCAATTCCAAAAGAATTTATCCGAATCTTTTCAAATTCAGACAAAAGAATGTGGTAACCCTGAAACAACGGATGAATCAGTTAAAAAGCCTGTAAGTAGCACGGAGCCACTTAGTACAACGGATGTACTTTGTAAAGGAGCTTTTTGATGTTCACTCCCCCAGGGCTTCCATTCAATCATCGAAAAACCATAAAGGAATTTCTATGAACGTTATGACAAGAAAACATATTCCTTGTGTGAACGTGCTTGTGTAGAAATGAATAAAGCAACATATGCTTGATTATTATGGGCTCAAAGTGTGTAAACTGTTGAGACAGCAACAATTTTCCACAGACTCAATGTGCATGAATGAAGAGCGAAGGTGGGGCAAACTTCCTTCTTTTTCAATATCTAGACCTTCCGAGTGAAGATCAGATAGATTATATGCTGCGTCCCCAAGAAAAATGAAACATTCATTTGTTAAGAAAGAAATGAGTGGCTGGTGGGGTTAAACCAAGAGTTGGCATGGGCTAACTGCCTATTTCAGTGATGGTCACCAAAGAATGTGAACCAATCAGAAATGTGGCTTCCCGACTCAGAAAATGGATGGGGCAGAGTTCTCTTATTCTTTTAACTCTGTTCTCACACCCTCTTTCTGTATTTAATCTGCTCACTTCTACCCAAACTCTCATTTACATTTTACCTCAGCACAATGAGATACTCAACCGGATGAGATATCTCCCCCACTATTTGATGTAGACCCCTCACCCCTCAATCACTGAAGGATAACTTCTTGGGTAGGAAACACTGGTTAACGTGGATCCATAGAAGTTTAATAATCTCACACCGATCCCATGAAAATGTCCTAAATGATTTGTGTTGTTCAACAGTTTAACTTGAACAAATATGAATATCGGCATTTGAATAACATTGCCATCAGAATATATGCTCCTCAATAATAAACATTAATATTTGAGCATTTGAACTATGAAGAATTCTCAAAACAAGGATAAAGAATGAATGAAATGAATTCGAAAGACTTGTTTGAGAATCTGACAATGTATCAATCAGATCAAATATTATGAATGATGATCATAAAAAGATAGGGTATCAATGAATTGAAATTTGTTTATATGAACAAATATAAACAATCTTTGAATGAAACGTTTAAGTAATACGCTGAAAAATGTATGATGCTCAACAACATTGAAATACAAGCGGGTGTATTACCATCGAAAATTTGTTTCGTTTGGAGACATGGTAATAACAAATTCAATATGAAGCTGAACCGATGTGTATGAATACTTGAAAGTATAGAAAAGATAATACACAAGCATTAATCTTTGGAAACACACGGTTAGAAATAATGTCACAATAATCCGAGATTTCCATGAAAAACATTTAAAATCACACTTCTAAATTCATAAAATCTATTTGAGAATAGAGAAGTGGTTTGAACATTTAAGAAAACGTTTTTCATGCTTGAAAGTTGTTCTTCTTTCAAACAATATGAGATTAAGGTCAGAAGATACGTACAGTCAGAAATATTTGAGCTCCCCCTTAAATCATGATAAGATGATTTAAAATCAGTTAAGCCCCCCCTTAACATGTGCAAAAGATCTTTATGTGTACAAAATCTGCACAAAGAACAAGACTTGGATTAAAATATCCTTAATCATGAAAACGAGTTCTGAATTACCAGGATTGAAGTAAATTCAGAAGTCATAGTCGTTGAAGATCGGGTTCTAAACTGAGATGTTTAGAAGCCATAATTTCTTTGCCCCCCCCTTAATGGTACATATACTCTTCAAAAATTACACCGCTTCTCTTCTGTTTTTCAGTCATGTGTGAGATTTATGTTTCCAAATCAACACCACACATGAAGAACCTGCAAAACAGATTAAGCAGATTTTGGTACCCAATGGCACTTGGGTCCTAGTGTGTTAAGTGTAGATTTCTTTGAAGAAATACTGTAAGTACCGTACCAATAAGAAGTATAATCTTTATGCACAAAATCATTTGATCCACAGTAGGAACAACAAATTTTCTTATGTGCCAACCTAATCAGATGATTTACGGAATACACATGATTAGATGGAACAGAAGATTTACCTTTCGGAGTGCTGTTCCGCTTTTTAGCATTTGATGTGGAAGCAGATGATTTTGGCTCATCTGTCTTTGGAATCGTTGTGCCTTTGACTCTCCATTCCATCTTCACCTCCTTGAAGGCTGGAACTTCTTCAGGTTTGGAAGTATTAACTTTAGGCACTTTTGAATCCTTATCCGATTTATCAAGCAAATGATTATAGAAGAGATTTGTATAACGAATCTGACCTTTTGAGAAATCAGTTGATCTATTAAATTGTTTAGAAGAAATGTTTTTAAAACTCGAACTTGGAGCAGTTTTAAAAGAGCATTCAGAATCATTTGAATTAACAAATGGAGTCTGAAAGATAGTATCAGGACTGACCTGCTTTCAGACATCAAATTTAAAAATGATGTCTTCAAGTTCTTTAACTTTGTTTAACAAAACATTTTTCTGTTTAAAATGTCAGCTGATAAACCAGATAATCTTTTGGTAAGATTAAGAATCGCATCTTCAAAATATTTGCGTTCCGATTCAAAATCTTTTTCCAAAAATTTTCTTTTATCAGTAATCTCTTTGAAAGTTTCCATATTTTTCTTTTCCGTGAACTCTTTTCTTTCCTTTTCCAAAACATTTTCTAATTCAGAGATTTTCACGGAAAGTTCAGAACTTTTAATCTCAAAAGATTTTCGTTCAGTTTCAAAACCAGCTTTCTTTTTCGAGCTTCTCTTTTTCAATAAATAAAACTTTCTCAAAGTCAGAAACTTGTTTTGAAAGTTTTATACATCTCAGTTCAAGTGCTTTCTTTTCTTCAAAAACTTTCTTTTGAATATCAGTGTTGTCAACTTTAGCTTTTTGGAAAGAATCCTTTGCATTGACATCAATCGGAGTTGAAGATTTATCCTGATCTTTGAATTCATTTTGATTTGAACAATTTTCACAAAATTTTGAAACCTTAGAATTTGACAATTCGAATAATTGGGATTCAAGTCGTTTAATCTCACTTTTAAGATCAAGATTGACTTTTTGACTGTGATCAAAATTTACCCCAATATTTTCATAATCATCCTCTAATTTTTCAAAATTTAATTGCAATTTAGAAATTTGAGCTTCTAAATCAACAATTTCAAGTAAAATAGAATCCAAATCAGGAAATTCAGAAGAGGTTTCTTGAATAAACTCCTTTTGGTTAGAATCTGATTTAATATTTGAATCCTTTTCATCACAAGATTCAGTCTTAACAGATTCAGGCTCATCAATTTTAGAATTAGAAGATTTATCCATAGATTCATTTGAAAACAATATATTAAATCCAGTTAGTTCAACCTTTTTGGTTTTATAACTGGAATTTAATTCATCGTATTTGAAATTTGTTGTATTGAATCTAGGCTTTTCGTCCGAACCTTTATCTGTTTTGACTTTCTCTTTATTTGTAACAGGAGTTGAAGGATTTGAATCATTAGTTTTAACAAAAGTTTGCTTCAAACTTTCATTATTTGATTTAACAAACGTTTGTGATATTGGAAGTATTTCCTTTTTAAGAGTTTGCTTCAATCTTTCATTATTAGGTTTCACAAAAATTTGTGTTATTGGAGGTATTTCTTTTTTAAGAGTTTGCTTCAAACCTTCACTTTTAGATTTAGGTTCTTCTGTTTTAAGAGTTTCCGTTAAACCTTCACCCAATTTTTCAATTGTGTAAAGATTTTCAGGTGCATTCTTTAGAACCTCAACATCAGATAATCCTAGACCCATTTTTGGATTATAAAATCGAGTATCTTTTGGGTTACTAGTTAACAATTTCAGAGTTTGCTCAGTCTGACCTCTTTTATAATTTAAATCTTCAAGCTCCTTGATCTTTGCAAAAGCTTCTTTTCTTTCTTCAGAAAGAATCTTGATTTTAAACTGATGACCAATGTTTTCATCACTTATATCTCTCATTTTCTTCTTCAAGTCAAAAATTTCAGATTCAAGCTTTTTAACTTTTGTTCTAATGACTTCTTTTTTTTTCTCTATCTTCGGCTAGGCATTTATAAATAAGTGCCTCATCGTGATATCTCAACAGTGAACGATCAAGTCAGTTGATCTCATCTTTAGTTTCAGAAAGAGTCCATTTTTTTCTATCTCCTCTGGATGATACATCTTGATGAGAATTCTGAAAAGGAACACACAAAAAAAATTAGATGAAAAATACCAAAAATAATACTACCTAATAGAGTGATCGTCAAGAGAAACTTCGCTTAGAAGTTAGAATTATGTGCACACTCGTAAAAATCAGAAAAACAAACACAATTAAAGTCAGAAAAATTTTCAAAAATAAAATTTGAAAAACAAATTATAAATTTGTCTTCCAAAAATTAATTCTGAAAAATTTACGCGGAAATGTTGGACTTTAATTGATAAACTAGCAAAATAGAAGAAAAAAATATGGCAGTTACGAATAAAAGAAGGTAAAAATGTCAAAAATACAAAATATATGGACTAAAAGTGAGAAATACTAAGACTCAACAAAAAAAGGACTAAAAATGACAAAAATTGAAAAATAATACTCAAAGGACAAAAAATGTAAAATTCTAAAACTTAACTACATGGACTAAAATTGACAGAATCTGAAAGTGTAATCACAAGGAGTAAAACTGACAGAACCTGAAAATTAAAAGTCCAGGGACCAGAACGAACAAATTTAAAACCTCTAACTAAACTAACAGACAACTAACAAAAGGACTAAGAACTAAAAACTTAACAAAATCTAACAATCTAACTGAAAAGTTAACGAAATCTAACGAAGTTAACGGAGAATTGGACCAAAAATGTCACAAAACTAACGAAACTAACGGAAGTTCATCATCTCCATTTCGACCCAGTTGTAAAAAAGGCGTTATGGAACCAAACTTTTTGACCGAAACTCTTCGCTTATGAGCCCTTAAGCTCCCTTAACTAATTAGAAGTCGAAACACGCTCCGAATCTCTCGATATTTGCAACCGAAGGTTTTCGATAAAAACCGAACGAAAACTTTAAACTGTGATATCTCCTTCGTTTCTCGACGAAAATCACTGATTCTTTTTGCGTTGTGATCGTTATTCGAATACCAATCAGATTCAATCAAAAAATGTCGATCAAGCGACGATTTTCGAAGACCCACTTGTTTTTCCGGCGAAAAACGTTTTTCCGGCGAGTCTGTTTCCGGCGAAAGAAGGATCCGAAATGAGGATGGTTTCATATCAAAGAGGGTCCGAAACGATATGGTTTCGTATCAAAGAGGGTCCGAAACGATATGGTTTCGTATCAAAGAGGGTCCGAATTCATATGGTTTCGGATGAAGAAGGATACGAAATGAGTAAGGTTTCGTTTCAAGAAGGATGCAAATTCATATGGTTTCGGATGAAGAAGGATACGAAATGGTGATGGTTTTGGATGAAAAGGGATACGAATTGGTGATTGTTTATCCAAAACCTCATAAGGGTACCTTTGTACCTAAGCTGAATGCTTCTAAAGCTTCAGTGACTTATCCCTCTACTTCTAAGAATAAGATCCCTGGATTTATTCAGTGATCTACTCATAGAATTAAAGTGGATATTATTGGTAAGAAATCTGAAGAACTGATAGTTCCTCCTATTTCCAATACCAAATGTATATTTGGTGCTGGTCCTGCTCATTTAAAAGTTACGGCTCAACATGCAAATGGTCCTAAAGCTACTTTTATTTATAGGAAATGTTACCACTGTGGACTTACAAATCACATTGCTAGTAAGTGCCCTACAGCCACCAAAGCTGAAAAGATAGCTAAGGTGAAGATCAATGCCCCCAAGGCAAAGAAGACTATTGAGGTTAAGAAATTAACCAAAGTGAAGACTGAAAATAAAGCTGAATCTTCAAATGCTGCGAAGATTGATGAACCTTTCACTTCCTCTACCACCTCTGACAAATCTAAGCGCAAAATGAAATGGGTGCCCAAGTCAAACTAATCTTCCTTTGTTTGCAGGTTAAGATGGGTATTTGGTATCTCGATAGCGGATGCTCTAGACACATAACTGGAAAGAAAAGCATGCTCGCTCAATACAAGGAAGAGAAGGGTCCCTCCAGTGACCTTCGGTGGAAACGGAAAAGGACATACCCTAGGGTTTGGTGTACTTTCTAATGGTACAACAACCTTCAGAATAGTCGCATATGTTGAAGGACTGAAGCATAATCTTCTAAGCATCAGTCAGCTACGTGACAAGGATAACAAGGTGATTTTCACTAAGAATTCCTGCTTTGTCACTGACAAAAAGGAGAAGATAGCTCTCAGCGGTTATCGTTTGGAAAATGTTTATGTAATAAACATGGACTCTACAACCACTGAGAACTCTTGTTTCTTCTCAAAAGCCTCATCTGAAGCCAACTGGTTATGGCATAAGAGGCTCTCTCATCTAAACTTCAAGACACTGAATACTCTATCTTCTAAAGAGTTGGTTACTGGTCTGCCTCAACACTCATACGCTAAAGAGTCCTTATGTTCAGCGTGTGAGAAAGGAAAACAAACCAAAGCTAGTTTCAAATCTAAGCAAGTTTCCTCAATGTCATCTCCTCTACAACTTCTCCATATGAATTTGTTTGGCCATGTTAACAAACAATCCATCGCTGGAAAGAAATATACTTTGGTCATAGTTGATGAATTCTCTCGCTATACCTGGGTAATGTTTTTCCGTTCTAAGAGTGACACCCCTGAAGAACTCATCACCTTTGTCAGGAAAATGGAAGTCCTGAACAACATGATCGTTCGCTCAATAAGGAGTGATCATGGGACTGAATTCAAAAACAGTTCTCTTGATTCCTTCTTTAAGAGTAAGAGTATCTCTCACAACTTTTCATCAGTGAGAACACCGCAACAAAATGGAGTCGCTGAAAGAAGAAATCGAACTATCATCGAAGTTGCACGTTCAATGCTCAACGATTCTCATCTACCTACTCAGTTTTGGGCAGAAGCTGTCAACAATGCTTGTTTTACGCAAAACAGGTCGCTGATAGTCAACAGATTCAAGAAGACACCCTATGAACTTTTCCACGGGAGAAAGCCTTCAATTAGCTTTCTTCACATCTTTGGATGTCAGTGTTTTATACTGAACAACAGAAATGCCCTTGGAAAGTTTGATCCCAAGGCTGATGATGGAATCTTTCTTGGATACTCCTCAGTCTCCAAAGCCTTCAGAGTCTTCAATCGTAGAAGACAGACTGTAGAAGAAACTATTCACGTCACGTTTGACGAATCCCGTTCAGCGAACTCTAGACCTTCTGTTGATACTGAAGAACTGAATCAATGGATACTTTCTCATCTTGGTGATTCAGAAGATGTTCCCACTCCTCCATCTCATACTCATCCCGCTGAGATGATGGTCCTACTATCGTCTCAAGCATGCAGACTAGTGAAGCTGAAACATCATGGGTCTCAGCTGTTCCTCTAAACACTATGTCTGCTTCTGAACCTTCTATCCCAGACATACCATCTACTTCTCAGCAATCAGTGAATAAAATACTATCTACACCTCTTCCTCTCTTGGCTGATATACCAGAAGTTGGTGAAGCCTCATCTTCAGCCCCTCCAGTTCAGGTTGAGTCAGCGACTCATGCTCCGGCTCAGCGATGGACTATTAATCACCATATTGATCAAATTCTTGGTGATCCAAACGCTGGTGTTCAGACTCGACGAAGTGCAGAGTAAAAAAGAACTTTCATTCACCAAGATAGTGATTTTGCAGGTTGGAAAATGGATAGGAAAAGCACCACAGGAGGTTGTCATCTCCTGGGTGGAAAGCTGGTGAGTTGGACAAGTAGAAAGCAAAACTCAGTGTCCACCTCAACCGCTGAAGCTGAGTACGTAGTTGCTGGAAGCTGTTGTTCTCAGGTCTTGTGGATGAGAAATCAACTACTGGACTATGACCTTCAGCTCTCGAAAAGTCCAATCTATTGCGACAACACAAGTGCCATCGCTATAGCAAACAATCCAGTGCTACACTCAAAGACCAAACACATCGAAATCATGTATCATTTTATCAAAGATCATGTGATGAATGGTGATATAGAACTTCACTTTATCAGAACTGATTTTCAGTTAGCTGATCTATTCACCAAGCCTCTTGATGAGACAAGATTCAACTTTCTCGTCAGCGAGCTTGGAATGCTGAACTTTGAAGAATAAAATCTTCAGCGGTTCACATTTGATTAGTGATAGAAATGAACTTATATAACCCTTCTCATCATCTTCTCTCTGAACAAACTTGATTCGCTGATGTTAAGGTATGTTCTCTCTTTACTCGTTGTCGTTCGCATATGAATGCAAGATTTCAAAACAAATTGCATCGCTGAATATCTCTTCCTTTCAGTGATAATTTTGAAATTTCTAAAATCTAACACTGATATTTCTATGTAGTGCTTCATATTTTTCAAAAGGTCCCTGAGTCTCTCAAAACCTCAGAGACATCCTAAAATATGAAAAGACGTTTATGACATCATCATAACGGATAGACCATGGCACGCTTTTCTGACACACGTTCGGCCGTTTCGTTTTTTTACCAATCAAAATCAAGGGACGTGTCAGAGTCATGATGAAAAACTTTCCCGCTCCTGTTTTTCTCTCTCTACTCTCACTATATAAACCCATTCGAGTTTATATTTTTATCTTACGCGAACTTCATCTTCTTCAAGCAAGAAATCTCTGTTGCATTCAAAATATTAACTGTTCATCCTCATCTTCGACTTCACAGGTGATATTTCTTCTCCATGGCAACTAATAAACTTGTTTTCGATCTTATTATTGTTTTTAACAGATCGAACAAAAGATACTTTCTTAAAATGAAATCATTTCTTTTTCATGATTTTATGAACACAATCTTCATGATTGTTCTTCAAGTTTAAAACAAGAATCTTAAACTTGTATCCTCAAATGTTTTTCCAGAATCTCCTTCTTCAAATAGAAACTGGAAAACAAATGTTCTCTATGTTTTGTATTTCTTTTTCAAAACAAGAAAAACCCTAATATTCATTAAGACATCTTTTGTCTGAATGAAATGGACAAAATTCGAAAACATCTTATTGGAAAATCTTTTCACATTAAGACATTTTTGTTCATCTTCTTCGTGGTTTTATGTGTTACACATAAATGGCATCTACTGACACTCCTACTGCGAAATCTCCCACTACCGCTGAGGTTACTGAAATAACAAAGGCTCCTCAGGTCAAGTTCAAAATCGAAAAATTTACCTTTCAGAGCAACAATCCCTATGCTCTCTTCGATTTCCCTGAAAAGAAGCAGGTGACACATCTGGATAACGTTGTGAACTTTCTGAAGACATGCCCTATCGCCACAGCTCTATCCATCGCTCCTCCAGCCAATAGACATCTACTATCTTAGCTCTGGTATTCTGCCAGATATGCTCAGATCACCTCTACCAAGGACCCCAAGAGGACAACCGATGTCATACTCTTTGACACCGATCATGGTACTTCTAAGATTACACCTGGTAATATCCGATGTGCCCTGAACCTTCCTGCCGCACAAAAGAAAAACCCTTTATTCGTCTACCCAATGCCAAAACCTCACCTGATAGGGAAACAATCATTGCATTCTTCGATGCAATGAAGTACGTATGGGACTCAGGGAGAAATGAACTCCCTGACAAGAAGCTGACGGCTATCAAAAAGTCCAAAATGTCGAGTGAGATGAACTTCATCTTTGCTCATCTGATCAGCTGCCTGACAGCGAAGACTGGATCGTCTGACCAAGCCTCTCAACCTCAACAGGCCATGGGATACTCTCTACTGAAGGGTCTCCATATTGATTGGTCACAAATCATCTTCGATGATCTGATGTTCAGAGTGAATGCTACTGACAGACCAACATGTGTTCCTTATCCCAGGTTTGTCAGTGCCCTCTTCGTATAAGGACTAAAGAACAAATACCCGAAGGTGGGCGACCTGAGACTTCCAAAGGTCGGCCCTAAAGTTCTCGATTTCAAGCCACTGCCAAACGAGGTACATCTCTCTACACTCTTATCTACTCTTAGAACCCCAACTTCTTCTACTTCCGTGGCTACTTCAGTGGTAATCCCAACTGCTGATACCCAGGCTGCACCCTCCACTCCTTCTCGAAAAAGAAAACACTCTACTACCTAACTTGATTCTAAAAGGATCAAGAAAACCAAGGAGCAAACCCCCAAGCCATCAACGGCTGAAGACCTAGCGTCTGAATCTCAACAGACTATGCTAGATGATTTTGTGGTACGCTCTGCCACAGCTGATACAGCCACCCCTTCCATCCCAACTTCAGCGTCCCTAAACGCTGAGGTTATAGCTTTGGAACAAAACCCCTCTCCTTCAGACCTTCTAAGGACTGAAGAAGTATTTCTCAGCGAATCCAACGCTGAACCCCGCACCAAATCCCTCTTCTCAACCTTTGTTCCTCCCACTCAATCTTTAGACACTCCACCTCTTTTTCCTCCATTCTCTGGAACAACCGTCATCTTACATGATAAAGCTGCTGACACTCTCAATAGGATGATGGATACTTCTACAGGACCTGTAGGCACTTCTATGCGCCAAGGCACTCTTGAAGGCGACATGGAACACTTTTCAGGTCATCGTGGTTTCGACGACTTCACCAACCCGCCTGCAGGTATACACAAAACCATCCAAATTCCTCTCTCAAAATCCCCAACTTCTGAGCTTTCCTCTGTTCATAAGTTATTAACTGTTGCAGGTCCTACTTGGGAGACATCAACACCTCCCTGAAGGCCCTGGAAACAAAGATGGAATCCCTCACCACCACTCTCTCAGCTAACTCTTCAGCGGTTACAAAGGTTGGAGATAACCTTCAGACGCTGACTAATGTGGGTTGAAAAGAAAGCCTCCAGTGCTAATTTGGAGAAGGTGGATGGTAGCATTGGTCAATTTGCTACCACTCTCGCTTGAAACTCCTCCGCCAACATCACTCTCTCCACCAACTTTACGACCCTGTCCAATGAATTTACATCATTGAAGACAGCGGTTGATGATCTTCAGGGAGAGGTGACCTCTGTAAAGTCTGAAGTTACTTCGGTGAAGACTCTAGTGCAGCAAATCCTTGACCGCCTAAATGCTGCTACTTGTGCTCATTCGTACTTTACTCAGGTGGATCGAGAGGAACTACAAAGACTCACTCCTGCTATATATGGCCTAGAAGACAGATTAGGTAGGATTGAAAACAGTGTTGGGATCCCTGGCCTAGAAGACAAGGACCCAATGCCCACTGATGCTGCCGCTACTGCTGATGCTGTTTATTCCTCCCCCAACCATCATGTGGAAGAGGGGGAGAAGACTAAAGAAGACCTTCCCCATAATGCTGAGGGGGAGGATAAAAATCTTGAAGACCTTCCCCATAACTCTGAGGGGGAGGGTATTGTTTCGGAAACTACTACTGCTGCTGCTGCTACAACCGAGAAACCTCAGGGAGATGAAAACCTTGAGGGAACCGAGAAACCTCCCTCTGTATCTGAGGGGGAGCAACTCGAAGAGCAACATGATGAAGTTGTTGCTGATGTTACCATTCCCTATGCTGCTGAGGAAGAATCTGAAGCTGAGGAAGACGATGAAGAAGAATATGAAGACCTCGACCTTGAGGACGACGAACCATCATCAACTCATAAAAATGATGATGATGATAACGATTATGATGATGACTTCTTTTTTGTTCAGCCCAAGAAGGTCATGTGAAAGGGATTTCGATAAATGAACCATCAGGGGAGACGACCAAGAAAAAACTTGTAGCAACTGAAGCTGATATAGGCAAAAACAAAGGCCTCGCTGCAGAAGGCAATCTGTCAATCTTTTAGATAAAGCCAGTTTGTCAGGTACAATATCTCTTATTTCCTTACTCTGCATCCCTCCTCTATCCCTTCTCAATCTCAGTCCTCCTCTCCATAAAACCTCTATACACTTAAACCCCATTCTTTTCTCTATCTCTTTCTTCCAAAATGATCTAACTTAAACGATCGTTGTGTTCCAGCTAGTCCTCTCCCTTGTTTGAGGATCCAGCTGAAGTTCCTACGGCTGCAACTTCATCAACAATAATCCCAGCTCCTATCGCTGAAGAAATAATCCCAGTCTTAGATTTAACCACTGAGACTGATGAACCTGAAGAACAGCTGCTCTCTCACAACAAAAGACCTTCCTTAGTTCCTCAAACGCTAAGTGAAGAGGATCAGAAAAAGGGAGATGAAATGATCAAAAAGGTTGAGGATCAGCGAATCATCCTTCCTCGTGACAAAGTCCCTGCTCCTAAGTTCAGACTAACAAGGAAAGAATACACTGATCATTTCAAAGCTAAAAAACAACTCGCTGGTCGAAGGAAAGCTGAAGAACAAGATAAGGCCCTCGCCATCCAGCTTGTCCAACAATCAGTGAATGACCCTGATCTGAAAAGAACTCCCATTGAAGTCCAACGTCAATTATGGGAAGACGCCCCGAAGATCATTGAAGAAAAGACCAAGGTATCTGACTCTACCTTGGAATGGTGCAAAGAAAGACTGAACTATCGATCTCGGCCATCCAGAATTAATAAAGTGAACATCATGGGAAAAACGTTCATAGACGTTCCTGTCATTGAAGTCGACATATTTAGAGAAGATGGTACTAAGCAAACCATCTATGCTGCTACGATCAAGAAATACGGTCTATCTGAATGGTTGGAGATGCGAATAGCCATTCGGCGATCTCGCTCAAAATTCAATAGCCATGTCGAGAAGATAATAAATTCTCAGATCGACTTGGATAACTCCTCCTCCTCCTACTAATCCAGAAAAACAAAGAGGGTCCTCTGCAAAGAAAAAGATAATATCTTCAGACTCAGGTCCTCCTATTCGGAACAAAACAGGTATTGGTTTCTCTCGCGATGAAGTACTTGGTCCTGAACCTGACCTCTCAGCGCTTGACACCTCCCTACCCCCTGGTGAACAATTCATCCCTGGAAAAGTCATAAGCGAACCATATGGTATCTTCTTTCACGACTATGATGGAGGACAACACTTTCAACGCATCTCTGAGCTTCCCATCACTCCCATCGAACAGCTCAGAGATCTCATCTATTGGTGTGAATTCAGACGTGATCTTCAGGCACGATACCTCAAGCCCCTGATCTTTGAAGAAGCAAAGAACAAACTAGATCAAGGAGTAACAGTCCCTGACTGGATGATTCCAACATCAAAGACCCTTGATGAACTTCTCATTAAGGAAGAACCTTATGGCTGATAGGATTTCCTTGTATTTCTTCTATCTTTATCCGCTTATATCTTTTGTACTTGTAATTTAAATTGTTGTACTTGTAATTTTTCCACTTCCCTTTGTAGAAAGTTTTCAGCGAATGTACTTTACTCCATCACTACTTAAAAGATCCTAGAAAACAGTAAAAGGGACAAATATTTTATGAGTTCTTTTTATCCTTATGTTTTCATACTTAGCAATTTTCTTTGTTGCTATGTCATAATCAAATAGGGGGAGATTGTTGATCCAAACCCTCAGTGATTTGATAATGACTCTCTTTAAACACTTAGTGAAAATTGTAAGTAGACAATATGTATTAGAGTTTCACTATCGCTGATAAGTACTATGTCTCTACAGTACCACTGATAGGACACTCATGTTCTTTGATTTATACATTCTGTTAGATTAAATTAGCTCCTAATTTAATTAAATGTTTTATAAAGAAAAAGTGTATGGGCTTTTTAGTTAGCTTTATGGGCTTGAGCCTTTTATTGTAAATTGACCCTTTAAAAATAAGTTTAGGGTTTCATTTATCATTAAGGTCATTTTTGGAGTAACACACAAAAACACACACTGACTAATCTCATGAGAGTCATCAAAAATGTAAAGTGTGGTGTTCTTCATTTTCCTTTCCATATAATTCATCAATGAACACGAGATGAGTTTATTTATGATTGTTCTTATTGTTCATCTTATCTCTATTTATATATGGATTTTATTTCTTCTATTGTCTGCTTGTCCTAAATGGGACCAACAATTGGTATCAGAGCTCTGTTCTGGTGGTTCTGTTGTGGAGGTGCAACATAACCTCTTCTGTCATCTTTTCCTTCTCTCTCGTATCTACCTCTTCTGTCAAATGTTCTGCTGCCAAATCTCTTGTTAATTTGTTGAGTAATTTTTGAAAAAAAAAACTAACTAAAAAGCCCATACACTTTTTCTTTATAAAACATTTAATTAAATTAGGATCTAATTTAATCTAACAATCTCCCCCTAATGTTTTATAAAGAAAGCATCATCTTGTAGTCTCCCCTTGCTTTCTTTAGAAACTTTGGTGTTCCATTCTTCGAGTCTTCAAAGCATCATGAGCTCCCCCTGAAATGTAGGCTCATCTTCTTGAAAAACCGAGACAATTAACCCCATTTTGTCTAGTTTTCATGCTTATGGACCCTTCTGGTCATTCCTCTTATTTCTGGAAAAAAAATTGATCCAGATAGCCTCTGACGAATCAACAGAGCTCTAGTGTCCCAAAAAAAATCAACACAGCTCTGGACAACTTCTGTTGATTTATCAGAGGTTATTCAAAAGATCAGAGGCAATTGATAGAGTTTACCAGAGCTCTGATCATCGACATATGTTGTCCAGATCTCTGTTGATTTTTTTGGGACACCAGAGTTCTGTTGACTCGTCAGAGGCTATCTGGATCAATTTTTTTTAGAAATAAGAGGAATGACCAGAAGAGACCAGAAGCAGACTCAAGCATGTTTATTAGAGTTCGTTGGTCCAGAAATCAAATCAAGCCAAAAGCCCGGAGCCCGAAATTTTTCAATTTGTTTGATAGCTTTGCGCTTCTTCAGAAACATGTGCACAACTTTTTACTCGGTGCTCCAATTGACATGAGTCCAGTTGCATTAGAAATATAATTCACAGACGCACGACTTTGATGTTCTGAGTTTTCTCAAATTATGTGAGCTGATATGCCAAAACCAGCCTCAAAGTCTGCTGTAAGGTGTTGGACCGAAAGCATTGCATTTAATTCATGCTCTTTCCGCTTTCAAGAACGGTGTTCTCTCGACGTTCCTTCATGGTTTCATACAGCTATTGTGACATATTGATTGTCACTCACTCCTCTGTTATTCATGTTTAATGCTCGGTACTAAATTCTTACTCAACAGTGAAGTTGAATCATGAAAACTAGACAAAATGGGGTTAATTGTCTCGGTTTTTCAAGAAGATGAGCCTACATTTGAGGAGGAGCTCATGATGCTTTGAAGACTCGAAGAATGGAACACCAAAGTTTCTAAACAATGCAAGGGGGAGACTACAAGATGATTCTTTCTTTATAAAACATTAGGGGGAGATTGTTAGATTAAATTAGCTCCTAATTTAATTAAATGTTTTATAAAGAAAAAGTGTATGGGCATTTTAGTTAGCTTTATGGACTTGAGCCTTTGATTGTAAATGGACCCTTTAAAAAGAAGTTTAGGGTTTCATTTATCATTGAGGTCATTTTTGGAGTAACACACAAAAACACACACTGACTAATCTCATGAGAGTCATCTAAAATGTAAAGTGTGGTGTTCTTCATTTTCCTCTCCATATTGTGATTAAATGAATATGAGATGAGTTTATTTATGATTGTTCTTATTGTTCATCTTATCTCTATTTATTTATGGATTTTATTTCTTCTATTGTCTGCTTGTCCTAAATGGGACCAACACATTCAGCGAACACTGTTCATCAATAGAGCTCTGAGCCTGTTCAGTCCTATTGATGATCGCTGATAGTTTAGTTGTTTACTTATGATCCCTGAAGATAAGTTTCACGTCAACAAAGGTTCTACGCTGAAGTCGAAGATCAAGCCCAAGAACCAGCGACAAGTCTACTAATGAACTGATGCGGATATCAGTGAAGCTAAGATTTGTCCACTCAACGTGAAGTTACAAGTAGAAGACTTCAGCAATCGCTGAGCTTTGTCACTCGCTGATAAAGTACTGTTCAGTAATCGCTGATCATGAAGTTCTATCTGTATGTTACTTTTTGTCTTTCCCCCTTGCACGTCTCCGTACGATATTGTCAGAAAGGACATCTCTTTTGTCCAGGATCGTACTACCAACTCTGTTTCTACACTGTACATCATGTGGCTACTAAGGTTGTCTACGAAGGTCAAACCATGCAACCAATCAGCTGCTGCCACGGGTAAAGTAATACTGCTTTGCATTAAATGCATGCAGTATATAAGAAGAACCCTACTTCAGAATTGAAGTGCTCGGCCATCTTCTTCTTTCTCTCTTAGTGTTAGAATATTTCTCTTTAATATTCTTATCTTCTTTCTGTCTTAATTCTAGTGCAAGAAACTTAGTGTTTCTCATAACTTGTTTAGATTAGGTTAATCCTTAATCTTGTTCCGCAACAAGTTGTAAATTGTTTGATAAATATGAATAAATAATTTAGAAAAGTAAAATCTGTGTGTTTGTATTCAACCCCCCTTCTACAAACTTGTATAATCCTCTCGGGACCAACATCATCATTGTTCAAATGCTCAAATGTAGATCCCATTTTAGACAAACAATAAAAGTAAAATCCATATATAAGAGTAGAAATAAGATGAACATGAAGAACCATGATAAAATAAATCATCTCATTAAACTTTGATTCATGATATGGAGAGGAATATGGAAGAACACCACACTTTTACAAGAAGACGACTCTCATGTGAAAACACCTAGTCTGTGTGTGTTTGTGTGTTTCTTCTAAAATGACCTTAAATGATAAATGAAACCCTAAACTTCTTTTTAAAGTGGTCCATTTACAATAAAAAACTCAAGCCAATAAAGCTAACTAAAAAGTCCATACACTTTTTCTTTATAAAACATTTGATTTAATTAGGAGCTAATTTAATCTAACAATCTCCCCCTAATGTTTTATAAAGAAAGCATCATCTTGTAGTCTCCCCCTTGATTTCTTTAGAAACTTTGGCATTCCGTTCTTCGAGTCTTCAAAGCATCATGAGCTCCCCCTCAAATGTAAGCTCATCCTCTTGAAAAACCGAGACAATTAACCCCATTTTGTCCAGTTTTCATGACTCAACTTCACCGCTGTCTTGAACCATCAAGGAGACTTTTTGAGAGAAATCATAAAACATTCATATTGAACGCCATCCTCTTATCTTTCCAACGAGCTATAATTCATCCATTTTGAATGAAAAACGAGTGAGTTGTGCAAGTTTTCCCTCAGTTGCGGAGAACGGTCGTCAAAACAGAAAATTTGACGCTTAAGATCCCGTTGAGTAAGCATTCAGCACCGAGCTTTAAACGTGAATAACAGAGGAGTGAGTGACAATAAATATGTCACAATAGCAGCATGAAACCGTGAAGAACCGTCGAGAGAACACCGTTCTTGAAAGCGAAAAGAGCACGAGTGAAATACAATGCTTTCGGTCTAGCAAGAGACCATTGACTTTGACACAGATTCTGACCATTAATCACACTAATTCAGACCAAACTCAAAACATGAAAACGTTTCATCTGTGTCTTAGGAATTCAACACAACTGAAATCATGCAAATCGGACCACCGAGTAAAACGTTGTGCACGTGTTTCTAAAACAGCGCAAAGCTGACAGAAAAATCTGAAAATTTCGGGCTTCGGCTTTTGGCTTATTGCTCACAGAAGCTCTGTACATCAGTACAGAGGCTCTGGTCAGCGTCCCAGAGGCTCTATGATCTGCCTCTATCACTTCTCTGTTTTGCTCTTAGAACCTAATGTTTCTGCGTATACACACCTTCTGTCGTACAACTTTGGCACGTCTTCCGGAAAGCCTTTGCAGAGGCTTTTTGCACATCCACAGAGGCTCTGGACAAACTCACAAAGCTTCTGGGGTTAAGCTCTACAAGCTTGATTAAACTCTGGTGGAATTCTTCTTCTGCAGATGTGATCTAATCTATTACTCTTTGAAGAAAGCATCCTCTGTAGTCTTCTGCGGTTAAGCTCTTTGTACGTGTGCAGCCTTTGTGCTCAGCCTCAGAGGCTCTGTGAACCAGCCTCAGAGGCTCTGTGATCTCCTTCTGTATAGCTTATGTGTCTCTTTACAGAGGCTCTGCACAAACCTATACATGGTAACCTCTGCGCATAACAGCCTCTGCCAGATAACTTACACCAACTTTGACACTGATTTAGACCATTATAGCTCTGTAGTTTCCAAATGCTCAAAACATAAACAATCTTCATTTGTTTGTTATCTGATCAGAGCATTTTGAATCACCTCTTTTGGAGCTCAGACGAATAATATATGGTTGATTTACCACAGTCGCGCAGATTTGTCCATCAGCTTTCCATCAGCACACTGTTGTCCAATTCAACGATGCGTATGACACTTTTAAATTTCAAATCTGTTAAAGATCAAAACATGAAATTTGTTCATCAATATGTTTTCAATTCAGGGCCTTTTGAATCGCATCGATTGGTGCCTTAATGAGTGAGATATTATCAATTTACTGCAGCATCGCAAAATTTTCAGCATGCTGTTTTTTTTCCTCCAAATATATCAAATGCTCATAAAAACCGATTTGATGTAAAAATAAGCCGATCTCCATAAATCTTTTAAAACGATGAGTGCAAATACTCAGAAATCTAATTGATCAGGTTAGAAAATATGATTAGAAGCATTCAAAGGTATAAAATCTTTTCAGATCAAACTTTAAATATGTAGCACAACACCAAATCTTTCACAAGCAACTTTTTCAAGACCCAAATGATTTTGTTTTTCATTTAAATGATTATGAGCAGCGGAAGACAAACAAAATCTGGATTAAAGAGAGTCCAATCTTGGATTTAAATAAAGGTCAGATCAAAGATCAACAACCTTACTACGAAGATGCAAAAAAAATGCTATGGACTTAAGCACACACAAGGATGGGATCATAGATCAACCATCTACTTAGTACTTGTTGATCCGAACCCTCAGTGATTTGATAATGACTCTTTAAACACTTAGTGAAAATTATAAGTAACCAATATGTATTAGAGTTTCACTATCGCCGATAAGTACTATGACTCTACAGTATCGCTGTTAGGAACTCTCGCTCTTAAAGTTTAATATTCAGCGAACATTGTTCACCATAAAGCACTGAGCCTGTTCAATACTTTTGGTGATCGCTGATAGTTTAATTGTTTACTTATGATCCCTGAAGACAAGTTTCACGTCAACAATGGTTCTACGCTGAAGTCAAAGATCAAGCCCAAGAACCAGCGACAAGTCTACTAATGAACTGATGCGGATATCAGCAAAGCAAGACCTGTCCACTCAACGTGAAGTTTCAAGTAGAAGACTTCAGCGATCGCTGAGCTTTATCAATCGCTGATAAAGTACAGATCAACGAACGCTGATCATGAGGTCTACTCTACAAGTTACTTTTGTCTTTCCGCCTTGCACGTCTCCATACGAAGTGTCAGAACAGACATCCCTTATGTCCAGAATCGTACAACCAACACTGATTCTACATTGTACACCATGCGGCTACTAAGGTTGTCTACAAAGGTCAAACCATGCAACCAATCAGCTGCTGCCACGTGTAAAGTAATACTGGCATGCATTAAATGCATGCAGTATATAAGAGGAACCCTACTTCAGAATTGAAGTGCTCGGCCATCTTCTTCTTTCTCTCTTAGTGTTAGAATATTTCTCTTTAATATTCTTATCTTCTTTCTGTCTTAATTCTAGTGCAAGAAACTTAGTGTTTCTCATAACTTGTTTAGATTAGGTTAATCCTTAATCTTGTTCCGCAACAAGTTGTAAATTGTTTGATAAATATGAATAAATAATTTAGAAAAGTAAAATCTGTGTGTTTGTATTCAACCCCCCTTCTACAAACTTGTATAATCCTCTCGGGACCAACATCATCATTGTTCAAATGCTCAAATGTAGATCCCATTTTAGACAAACAATAAAAGTAAAATCCATATATAAGAGTAGAAATAAGATGAACATGAAGAACCATGATAAAATAAATCATCTCATTAAACTTTGATTCATGATATGGAGAGGAATATGGAAGAACACCACACTTTTACAAGAAGACGACTCTCATGTGAAAACACCTAGTCTGTGTGTGTTTGTGTGTTTCTTCTAAAATGACCTTAAATGATAAATGAAACCCTAAACTTCTTTTTAAAGTGGTCCATTTACAATAAAAAACTCAAGCCAATAAAGCTAACTAAAAAGTCCATACACTTTTTCTTTATAAAACATTTGATTTAATTAGGAGCTAATTTAATCTAACAATCTCCCCCTAATGTTTTATAAAGAAAGCATCATCTTGTAGTCTCCCCCTTGATTTCTTTAGAAACTTTGGCATTCCGTTCTTCGAGTCTTCAAAGCATCACGAGCTCCCCCTCAAATGTAAGCTCATCCTCTTGAAAAACCGAGACAATTAACCCCATTTTGTCCAGTTTTCATGACTCAACTTCACCGCTGTCTTGAACCATCAAGGAGACTTTTTGAGAGAAATCATAAAACATTCATATTGAACGCCATCCTCTTATCTTTCCAACGAGCTATAATTCATCCATTTTGAATGAAAAACGAGTGAGTTGTGCAAGTTTTCCCTCAGTTGCGGAGAACGGTCGTCAAAACAGAAAATTTGACGCTTAAGATCCCGTTGAGTAAGCATTCAGCACCGATCTTTAAACGTGAATAACAGAGGAGTGGGTGACAATAAATATGTCACAATAGCAGCATGAAACCGTGAAGAACCGTCGAGAGAACACCGTTCTTGAAAGCGAAAAGAGCACGAGTGAAATACAATGCTTTCGGTCTAGCAAGAGACCATTGACTTTGACACAGATTCTGACCATTAATCACACTAATTCAGACCAAACTCAAAACATGAAAACGTTTCATCTATGTCTTAGGAATTCAACACAACTGAAATAATGCAAATCGGACCACCGAGTAAAACGTTGTGCACGTGTTTCTAAAACAGCGCAAAGCTGACAGAAAAATCTGAAAATTTCGGGCTTCGGCTTTTGGCTTATTGCTCACAGAAGCTCTGTACATCAGTACAGAGGCTCTGGTCAGCGTCCCAGAGGCTCTATGATCTGCCTCTATCACTTCTCTGTTTTGCTCTTAGAACCTAATGTTTCTGCGTATACACACCTTCTGTCGTACAACTTTGGCACGTCTTCCGGAAAGCCTTTGCAGAGGCTTTTTGCACATCCACAGAGGCTCTGGACAAACTCACAAAGCTTCTGGGGTTAAGATCTACAAGCTTGATTAAACTCTGGTGGAATTCTTCTTCTGCTGATGTGATCTAATCTATTACTCTTTGAAGAAAGCATCCTCTGTAGTCTTCTGCGGTTAAGCTCTTTGTACGTGTGCAGCCTTTGTGCTCAGCCTCAGAGGCTCTGTGAACCAGCCTCAGAGGCTCTGTGATCTCCTTCTGTATAGCTTATGTGTCTCTTTACAGAGGCTCTGCACAAACCTATACATGGTAACCTCTGCGCATAACAACCTCTGCGCATAACAGCCTCTGCCAGATAACTTACACCAACTTTGACACTGATTTAGACCATTATAGCTCTGTAGTTTCCAAATGCTCAAAACATAAACAATCTTCATTTGTTTGTTATCTGATCAGAGCATTTTGAATCACCTCTTTTGGAGCTCAGACGAATAATATATGGTTGATTTACCACAGTCGCGCAGATCTGTCCATCAGCTTTCCATCAGCACACTGTTGTCCAATTCAACGATGCGTATGACACTTTTAAATTTCAAATCTGTTAAAGATCAAAACATGAAATTTGTTCATCAATATGTTTTCAATTCAGGGCCTTTTGAATCGCATCGATTGGTGCCTTAATGAGTGAGATATTATCAATTTACTGCAGCATCGCAAAATTTTCAGCATGCTGTTTTTTTTTCCTCCAAATATATCAAATGCTCATAAAAACCGATTTGATGTAAAAATAAACCGATCTCCATAAATCTTTTAAAACGATGAGTGCAAATACTCAGAAATCTAATTGATCAGGTTAGAAAATATGATTAGAAGCATTCAAAGGTATAAAATCTTTTCAGATCAAACTTTAAATATGTAGCACAACACCAAATCTTTCACAAGCAACTTTTTCAAGACCCAAATGATTTTGTTTTTCATTTAAATGATTATGAGCAGCGGAAGACAAACAAAATCTGGATTAAAGAGAGTCCAATCTTGGATTTAAATAAAGGTCAGATCAAAGATCAACAACCTTACTACGAAGATGCAAAAAAAATGCTATGGACTTAAGCACACACAAGGATGGGATCATAGATCAACCATCTACTTAGTACTTGTTGATCCGAACCCTCAGTGATTTGATAATGACTCTTTAAACACTTAGTGAAAATTATAAGTAACCAATATGTATTAGAGTTTCACTATCGCCGATAAGTACTATGACTCTACAGTATCGCTGATAGGAACTCTCGCTCTTAAAGTTTAATATTCAGCGAACATTGTTCACCATAAAGCACTGAGCCTGTTCAATACTTTTGGTGATCGCTGATAGTTTAATTGTTTACTTATGATCCCTGAAGACAAGTTTCACGTCAACAATGGTTCTACGCTGAAGTCAAAGATCAAGCCCAAGAACCAGCGACAAGTCTACTAATGAACTGATGCGGATATCAGCAAAGCAAGACCTGTCCACTCAACGTGAAGTTTCAAGTAGAAGACTTCAGCGATCGCTGAGCTTTATCAATCGCTGATAAAGTACAGATCAACGAACGCTGATCATGAGGTCTACTCTACAAGTTACTTTTGTCTTTCCGCCTTGCACGTCTCCATACGAAGTGTCAGAACAGACATCCCTTATGTCCAGAATCGTACAACCAACTCTGATTCTACATTGTACACCATGCGGCTACTAAGGTTGTCTACAAAGGTCAAACCATGCAACCAATCAGCTGCTGCCACGTGTAAAGTAATACTGCCATGCATTAAATGCATGCAGTATATAAGAAGAACCCTACTTCAGAAAAGAAGTGCTCAGCCATCTTCTTCTTTCTCTCTTAGTGTTAGAATACTATTCGTAATATTCTTATCTCCTTTCTGTCTTAATTCTAGTGCAAGAAACTTAGTGTTCTTAACTTGTTTAGATTAGGCTTAGTCCTTAATCTTGTTCCGCAACAAGTTGTAAATTGTTTGATTATATCAATAAACAATTTAGAAAGTAAAAATCTGTGTGTTTGTATTCAACCCCCCCCCCCCCCCCCCCCTCTTCTACAAACTTGTATAACCCTTCGGGACCAACAAGTGGCATCAGAGCAGATTTGTTTAATCTCATAAACAAGATCTTGTCTATAATAATCTTTTCCCTTCCTTGCTATTTCTTAAAATGACTACCAACACAAACACTAATTATATTGATAATGGTTCTCTTGCTAAACCCCCTAGATTCTCCAGAGATAACTTTAATCTATGGAAAAATAGGATGATACTCTTCTTAGAAGGTGTAGACCCAACTATACTTATTACATCGAAAATGGTCCATACATCCCTGTCAGAATTGATCCTGAGGTTCCAGCCGCAGAGAATAGAGCTGCTATTCCAGAAAGATTGGTTCCAAAGGAAATTCATATGTGGACTGAAGAAGATAAGAAGAAAGTGGCTCTCGACACCAAAGCCAGATCCATTCTTTCCATGGCTCTTCCTGACGAAGTTTACCATTCTGTCATGAATCTGAAAACCTCCAAAGCCATGTGGGACACAATCTGTGTTCAATATGAAGGTACTTCTGAAGTCCAGGACTCACGAAAGATCAACCTGGTAAGACAATACGAAAGCTTCATTTGTGGTAAGAATGAATTTCTCTCTGAAGTACACCAACGTTTTAACTGTTTAATAATAGATCTGAAAACCGTTGGTAAGGAATATTCTAACTTTGAACTTCTAACAAAGTTCTTAGAATGTTTACCTGAAAGCTGGGACAGTTATTCAATGTGTCTCAAGCTGTCAAAGGATCTAAAATCTATGACTCTTTCTACCTTATATGGCACGATGCTTAATCATGAGCAATCGAGTCATCTTAAGAAGAATCTTGTAAAAGATTCTAAAAGCACCCTTGTTGCTTTAATCTCATAGTCTCCTTCCACTCATCGATCTACTATCACTATCACTGAGTTGGAGACTAACTCTGAATGCTCATCAGATCCTGACTCCTCAGATCTTGATGAATCTATGGCTCTCCTTTCCAATAAGTTCAGGAGATTCGCCAAAAAGAAAAATTTCAGAAAGAACAAACCTCTTGCTATTACTGATAAGCCTAGATCATCAACCCCTGTTGATAAGGCTACTGCTACTTGCTATAACTGTGAAAAAATAGGACATTTTGCTACCGAGTGCAGGTCAAAGAAAGTTTTTAGAAACTCAGCTTTCTCCAAGAAATCCTCTAACCCCAGGTCTAGAGGTGACAAGTACCAAAAGCTTAAAGAAAGGTACGCAAAGGTGAAAGGCTTTAAGAAGAAAGGCAAAGGCCTGATGGCTGATTATGATTGGGCTGCTTCTGATGAAGAAGAATCATCGGACTCTGAAGATGATGATGAAGCCAATCTCTGTCTCATGGCCAAACATGAAGATGAGGAAGAAAATTCTAACATTCCCTCTACTTCAACCTCTGCTACTAAGGTATCGTCTTCTTTCTTTACCAATATTTCAAATATTGATGAAGCTGATAGTCTTCGAAAGATCGATCTTCTGACTATGAGTTTATATGACGCCATGAATGGTAAAACTGTTGTTGAAAATCAAAATATTGATCTCGCTGAACAACTTAAAAACTGTCACCTTCAAATAGAAAACCTTTCTAAAATTGAAGAAGACTTGAAAGATCAAGTTCATATAAATCAGCTAGTTAAAATCGAGCGCGAAGAAGCTATCGCTGCGTTAAAACCTGAAAAAGCTACTGTTGATGGATGGTATAAATCCTCAACAACGATCACTGAGATACTCAAGTCTCAGATTCCTTTGAGTGACAAACGTGGTCTTGGTTACAAAGCTGAAACTAAAGAACCAATCACTGATAATTCCATGCTTATGTTTGGAATGTTTGTCTCCTCTATCCCTGACACTTCATCTTCTCAGTGTTCCTCTTCAAAAACTCCTATCCCTGAGGAAATCTCTACCTTAGTTTCTAAAGGTAAAGAGAAAATTATTTATCCAAAACCTCAGAAGGGTACCTTTGTACCTAAGCTGAATGCTTCTAAAGCTTCAATGACTTATCCCTCTACTTCTAAGAACAAGATCTCTGTATTTATTCAGCGATCTACTCCTAGACTTAAAGTTGATATTATTGGTAAGAAATCTGAAGAACAGATAATTCCTCCCATTTCCAATGCCAAAGGTATACTTGGTGCTGGCCCTGCTCATTTGAAATTAACGGCTAAGCATGCAAATGGTCCTAAAGCTACTTTTAGCTATAGGAAATGTTATCACTGTGGACTTACAAATCATGTTGCTAGTAAGTGCCCCACAACCACCAAAGCTAAAAAGATAGCTAAGGTGAAGATCAATGCTTCCAAAGCAAAGAAGACCACTGAGGTTAAGAAATTAACCAAAGTGAAAACTGACAAAGCTGAATCTTCAAATGCTGCGAAGAATGCCAAACCTTCCACCTCCTCTACTCCCACTGACAAGTGTGTACACATGATGAAATGGGTACCCAAGTCAAACTAATCTTCCTTGTTTGCATGTTAAGAAAGGTATCTGGTATCTCGATAGCGGATGCTCTAGACATATGACTGGTAAGAAGAACATGCTCACTGAATATAAGGAAGAGAAGGGTCCCTCTATGACCTTCAGTGGAAATGGAAAAGGCTATAACTGAGGGTTTGGTGTACTCTCTAACGGTACAACAACCTTTGGAAGAGTTGCATATGTTGAAGGACTGAAGAATAATCTTCTAAGCATAAGTCAACTATGTGACAAGGATAACAAAGTGATATTCACTAAGGAATCCTGCTTTGTCACTGACAAAAAGGAGAAGATAGCTCTCAGCGGTTATCGTTTGGAAAATGTTTATGTAATAAACATGGACTCAACAACCACTGAGAACTCTTGTTTCTTCTCAAAAGCCTCATATGATGCCAGCTGGTTATGGCATAAGAGGCTCTCCTATCTAAACTTCAAGTCACTGAATACTCTTTCCTCTAAAGAGTTAGTCACTGGTCTACCTCAACACTCATACGCCAAGGAGTCCTTATGTCCAGCGTGTGATAAAAGAAAACAGACAAAAGCAAGCTTAAAGTCTAAGCAAGTTTCCTCAGTGTCATCTCCTCTACAACTTCTCCATATGGATTTGTTTGGCTCTGTTAACAAGCAATCCATCGCTGGAAAGAAATATACTGTTGATCCAAACCCTCAGTGATTTGATAATGACCCTCTCTTATATACTTAGTGAAAATTGTAAGTAAACAATATGTATCAGAGTTTCACTATCGCTGATAAGTACTAAGATCTTCCAGTACCGCTGATAGGAACTCTCGCTCTTTAAGTTAAACATTCAGCGAAATTGTTCACCATAAATGCTCTGAGTCTGTTCAGTCATTATGATGATCGCTGATAAGTTAGTTGTTTACGTATGATCCCTGAAGACATGTTTCACGTCAACAAAGGTTTTACGCTGAAGTCGAAGATCAAGCTCAAGAACCAGTGACAAGTCTCCTAATGAACTGATGCGGATCAGCGAAGACTCATATTTGTCCACTCAACGTGAAGTATCAAGTACAAGACTTCAGCTATCGCTAAACTCTATCATTCGCTGATATGAAATGATAGATCGCTGAATCAACGAAAGCTGATCATGAAGTCCTCCGTACAAAGTACTTTTGTCTTAACCACCCTTGCACGACTCCGTACGAAATGTCAGAAAAGAACCTCCGAATATCTGAAATCGTACAACCACTCTGATACGACACTGTTCATCCTTGCGGCTACTAATGTTGTCAACAAAGGTCAATGACATGCAACCAACCAGCTGATGACACGTGTAAAGTGTATACTGACTTGCATTAAATGCATGCAGTATATAAAGAGATGAACCCACTTCATTTGAAGTAACTTGCTAACTCTGGACAAGTTCAATCTTTTATCTCAAGATAGGTTATTATTAGTAATTTCCTTTTCTCTCTTAGTGCAAGAAACCTTAGTGTTCCAACTTGTTTAGATTTAGGTTTATCCTTAATCTTGTTTCCGCAACAAGCTGTAAATTGTTAATGATTTATCAATAAACAATTTAGAAAAGTAAAATCTGTGTGTTTGTATTCAACCCCCCCCCCCCCCCCCCCCTTCTACAAACTTGTATAGGCCTTCGGGACCAACAAGTGGTATCAGAGTGGATTTGTTTAATCTCATAAACAAGATCTAATCTAAGATATTTCTCTTCCTTGCTATTATCTGAAAATGGCCACCAACACAAACACAAATTATATAGACAATGGTTCTCTTGCTAAACCTCCCAGATTTTCCAAAGATAACTTCAACTTATTGAAAAATAGGATGACACTCTTCTTAGAAGGTGTAGACCCTACTATGCCTTACTATCTCGAGAATGGTCCATTCATCCCTGTAAGAATTGATGCTGCAGTTCCAGGCGCTGAGAATAGACCTGCTATTCCAGAAAGGCTGGTACCTAAGGAAATCCTTCAATGGACTGACGAAGATAAGAAGAAAGTGGCTATAGATACAAAAGTCAGATCCATACTATCCATGGCTCTTCCTGACGAAGTCTACTATTCCGTCATGAATCTGAAAACATCAAAAGCCATGTGGGACACAATATGTGTTCAGTATGAAGGAACGTCTGAAGTCCAGGACTCAAGAAAGATCAACCTGGTAAGACAATACGAAAGTTTCATTTCTGGTAAGAATGAAACTCTCTCTGAAGTTCACCAACGTTTTAATTGTTTAATTATAGATCTGAAACTGTTGGTAAGGAATATTCTAACTTTGAAGTGCTGACAAAGTTTCTAGAATGTTTACCTGAAAGTTGGGACAATTATTCTATGTGTCTCAAGCTGTCAAAGGATCTAAAATCAATGACCCTTGCTACCTTATATGGCACGTTGCTGAATCATGAGCAATCAAGCCATCTTAAGACGAATCTTGTAAAAGATTCCAAAAGCACCCCTGTTGCTTTAATCTCAGAGGAACTCTCTACTCAGCGACCCTCGGTCACTATCACTGAGTTAGAGAGTAACTCTGAAAGGTCATCAGATTCTGATTATTCAGATAATGATGAATCTTTGGCTCTCCTAACTAAGAAGTTCAGGAGATTTGCCAAAAAGAAAATGTTTAAAAAGAACAAACCTCTTTCCGTAACTGACAAGCCTAGATCATCAGCTTTTGTTGACAAGGCTACTGCTACTTGTTTTAACTGCGAAAAGACAAGACATTTCGCTAACGAGTGCAGGTCTAAGAAAGTTTCTAGACCCTCAGCTTTTGCAAAGAAACCCTTTGTTCCAATAAATAAAGATGACAAATATTCAAAGCTGAAAGAAAAATATGCTAAGCTGAAAAGCTTTAAGAAGAATAATAAAGGCCTGATGGCTGACTATGATTGGGCTGCTTCTGATGAAGAAGCATCATAATCTGACTCTGAAGATGATGAAGCAAATCTATGTCTTGAGGCCAAGATTGAAGAAGATGAATAAAGTTCAGACATTCCCTCCACTTCAACATCTGCTATTCAGGTTAAGAAGGGTATCTGGTATCTTGATAGCGGATGCTCTAGACACATGACTGGAAAGAAAAGCCTGCTCGCTAAATACAAAGAAGAGAAGGGCCCCTCTGTGACTTTCGGTGGAAATGGAAAAGGACATACCCGAGGGTATGGTGTACTTTCAAATGGTACAACCTCCTTAAGAAGAGTCACATATGTTGAAGAGCTGAAGCATAATCTTCTAAGCATCAGTCAGCTTTGCGACATGGATAACAAAGTAATCTTTACTAAGGAATCCTGCTTTGTCTCTGACAAAAAGGAGAAGATAGCTCTCAGCGGTTATCGTTTGGAAAATGTTTATGTAATAAACATGGACTCAACAACCACTGAGAACTCTTGTTTCTTCTCAAAGGCCTCATCTGATGTCAACTGGCTATGGCATAAGAGGCTATCTCATCTAAATTTCAAGACACTGAACACTCTTTCTTCAAAAGAGTTAGTCACTGGTCTACCTCAGAATTCATACGCCAAAGAGTCGTTATGTTCAGCGTGTGAAAAAGGGAAGCAGACCAAAGTAAGCTTTAAGTCAAAGCAAGTTTCTTCAGTGTCATCTCCTCTACAACTACTCCATGTGGATTTGTTTGGCCCTGTTAACAAACAATCCATCGCTGGAAAGAAATATACGCTGGCCATAGTTGATGAATTCTCTCGCTTCACTTGGGTAATGTTTCTCCGTTCTATGAGTGACACCCTTGAAGAACTCATCAATTTTGTTCGGAAGATGGAAACCCTGAACAATCTGACCGTTCGCTCAATAAGGAGTGATCATGGGACTGAATTCAAAAACAGTTCTCTTGATTCCTTCCTTGAGAGTAAGGGTATTTCTCACAACTTTTCTTCAGTGAGAACACCGCAACAAAATGGAGTCGCTAAAAGAAGAAATAGAACAATTATTGAAGTTGCACGTTCAATGCTCAGCGATTCTCACCTGCCTACTCAGTTTTGGGCAGAAGCCGTCAACACTGCTTGTTTTACGCAAAATAGGTCGCTGATAGTCAAAAGATTCAAAAAGACAGCCTATGAACTTTTTCATGGGAGAAAGCCTTCAATCAGCTTTCTTCACATCTTTGGATGTCAGTGTTTTATACTGAACAACAGAGATGCTCTTGGAAAGTTTGATCCTAAGGCTGATGATGGAATCTTTCTTGGATACTCCTCAGTTTCCAAAGCCTTCAGAGTCTTCAATCGTAGAAGACAAACTGTTGAAGAAACTATTCACGTCACGTTTGACGAATCCTGTTCAGCGAACTCTAAACCTTCCGCTGATACTGAAGAACTGAATCAATGGATGTTTTCTCATCTTGGTGATTCAGAAGATATTCCCACTAATGCTCATCCAGTAGAAGATGATAGTCCTATCATTCCAAATATGCAGAACAGTGAAGCTGAAACTTCTTGGGTCTCAGCTGTTCCTATAAACACTATACCTAACGCTGAACCAAATGTCTCAGACATTCCATCTACTTCTCAGCAATCAGTGAATATAATGACAACTGCATCCATTCCTCTCTTGGCTGATACTCCTGACGTCGCTGAAGCTTCATCTTCAGCTCCTCCAGTTCAAGTTGAGTCAGCGTCTCACGCTACGGCTCAGCGATGGACTATAAATCATCCAATTGATCAAATTCTTGGTGATCCAAACACTGGGATTCAGACTCGACGAAGTGCAGGTAATATTTGTTTATTTGTAAATTTTATTTCACTAACTGAACCAAAGAAAGTAGATGATGCCCTCAAAGATCCAAACTGGGTCAGCGCCATGCAAGAAGAGCTGACTGAATTCGAAAGAAACAAAGTTTGGTAACTTGTTCAGAGACCAACTGATAAAACAGTAATAGGCACTAAATGGGTCTATCGAAATAAGTTGGACGAACATGGTACTGTAACTCGCACCAAAGCTCGACTTGTTGCTCAGGGATACAGACAAGAGGAAGGTATAGATTATGACGAAACATTTTCTCCAGTAGCAAGACTTGAATCTATTCGTCTATTCTTAGCATATGCTGTACACAAAAACTTCAAAGTACATCAGATGGATGTTAAGTCAGCGTTTCTGAATGGAAAGCTGAATGAAGAAGTGTACGTGGAACAACCTCCAGGATTCTCAGATTCTAAGCGTCCAGGTTATGTTTATAAACTGGATAAGGCACTTTATGGTTTGAAGCAAGCTCCTCGTGCATGGTATGACACTCTTTCTACTTATCTCCATATTGAAAAATTTGAGCGAGGTAAGATTGACAAAACTCTATTTTTTAGAAAAGTGAAAGGTCATATCATTTTAGTTCAAATATATGTTGACGACATTATATTTGGTTCTACTAACCCTGAGCTTTGTACTCGTTTCGCGAATAGAATGAAAGACGAGTATAAAATGAGCATGATGGGTGAACTAACATATTTCCTTGGTCTTCAGATTAAGCAAACTCGGAAAGGAACTTTCATAAATCAGGGAAAATTTGTTAAAGATATGCTGAAGACCCCTATGGCACCACCACTGACACTTGATAAGGACACTAAGGGTGTTCCTGTCAATGCCACGCTGTACCGTGGGATGATCGGCTCTCTATTATATCTAACAGCTAGCCGACCCGATATTATGTTTGCAACATGCTTGTGTGCACGATATCAAGCTGAACCTAAGATATCTCATATGAAAGCTGTAAAGCGAATCTTTCGATATCTTAAGGGTACAGCGAATCTAGGTCTTTGGTATCCCAAAGATTCAGGATTCGATCTAACCGCCTATTCAGATAGTGATTTTGCAGGTTGCAAAATGGATAGGAAAAGCACCACAGGAGGATGTCAGCTCCTGGGTGGAAAGCTGGTAAGTTGGACAAGTAAAAAGCAAAATTCAGTGTCCACTTCCACAGCTGAAGCTGAATATGTAGCTGCTGGAAGTTGTTGTTCTCAAGTCTTGTGGATGAGAAATCAGCTACTAGACTATGATCTTCAGCTCTCCAAAATTCCAATCTATTGCGACAGCACTAGTACCATCGCTATAGCAAACAATCCAGTACTACATTCAAAGACCAAACATATAGAAATCAGATATCATTTTATCAAAGATCATGTGATGAATGGTGATATAGAACTTCATTTTATCCCAACTGATTATCAGTTAGCTGACTTATTTACCAAACCTCTTGATGAGACAAGATTCAACTTTCTCATCAGCGAGCTTGGAATGCTGAACTTTGAAGGATAAAATCTTCAGCGGTTCACATTGATCAGCGAAAGGATAAAATCAACTTGTATAACCCATTATATCATCTTCTCTCTGAATAAACTTGATTCACTGATATCAAGGTATGTTCTCTCTCTGACAATCGCATGAAAATGCGAGATTTCAAAACAAAATGCATCGCTGAATATCTCTTCCTTAACAACGATATTTTGAAATTTCTTAAAACCTTCACTGAATATTTTCATTCAGTGCTTCATGTTTTCAAAAGTATCTCTGAGTTTTTCAAAACCACAGAGACAACCAAGAATATGAAAGGACAGTTGTGACGTCATTGCAACGGATAAAACCCCGACACGTTTTCTCTTCCTGACACACGTTTTCACGTCTCGTTCAAACTTCCAATCAAATGCAAACACGTGTCCGTGTCATGATGAAAATCTTTTCCCGCTCAAGATTTTCTCTTTCTAAAATCTCTATATAAACAAATTCTTTGTTTATATTTTTCTTTTACGCGATCAATCTTCCTCCGCAAAAAAGAATTCACTGTTGCATTTGTGATTTCAAAAACTTCAAGAACTGTTCATCATCTTCTTCATCAAACATCAAGGTTAATATGTTCTTATTTATTACCAAATGCGTATAACTTGTTTCCGATCTTCTCATTGTTTTAACAAGATCAAACAAAAGAACTTCGTAAAATGAAATCATTTTCTTTCGTGGTTTTATGAATACAACCATTTCATGGTTGTTCTTCAAGTTTAAATGCAAAATCTTAAACTTGTTCTTCATTCGTTTCCAGAATCTATTTCTTCATGGAAAACTGGAAAACAAGAAAATGGGTTTTACATTTCGTTTCAAAAATCAAGAAAAACCCTAATCTTCATTAAGACATTTTGTCTGAATGAAATGGACAAATTTCGAACCATCTTAATGGAAAATCTTTCCACATTAAGATTATTCTTATTTGTTAATCTTTGGTTGAACTGATAATACAGGAAATGGCAACATCTAACATTCCTACTACCGCTGAGAACTTCTCTACTGACTCTGAGGAAGTGGAAATCATCAAGGCTCCTCAGGTTAAGTTCAATCTTGATCAACTAGACTGGACTAAGATAAACAACCTTTCAGCGCTTCTCGAGTTTCCTCCTCGAAAGCAAGTCACACATCTGACAGATGCTGTGAATTTCCTGAAGAATTGCTGCATTTCAACAGCCCTGGCCATTTCACCCCCTGCAAGTCAGCTGCTACTATCTACGTTCTGGTACTCTGCCAGACACTCTCAGCTACCATCCGCCAAAGATCCCTCCAAAACAGTTGATTGTATCCTCTGCGATACTGAATACGGCACGATAAAGATCACACCCGCCATCATTCGCAAAGCTCTGAACTTTCCCATCGCTACAAAGGAAAAACCTTTTGTTCCTTTCGCTGACCATAAGAATATCGCTGACAAAGCAGCTCTTATTGCATTTTTTGATGCAATGGGCTATGTATGGGAAATGGGCAGAGACAAGAAGCCTGAGAAGAAGCTAACACTGCTGAAGAAATCGAAAATGCCCAGCGAGATGAACTTCATCTTCGCTCACCTTATCAGCTGCGTGACTGCCAAGACCGGCTCTTCTGATCAAGCCGCTCAACCTCAGCAAGCTATGGGATACGCTCTGCTGAAAGGTCTACACATTGACTGGGCATCTCTCATCTATGATGACTTGCTGCAAAGAGTAGACTCTGCCGCTGACAGGCCTGCATGGGTTCCCTGCCCCCGATTCATCAGCGCTATCTTTCAATATGGCCTGAAGGACAGCTACCCGCAAGAGGGTGATCTAAAACTCTCTCAGATTGGCCCTAAGGTACTCGACTTCAAACCTGTTGAAAATGAGGTACGTCTTTCTACCCTCTTAACTCTTCTCAACCCTTCTTCTACTTCTGTGGCTCCTTCAGCGACAATACCCATCGCTGATACCTTGGCCACAAAATCCTCTCCTAAGAAAAGGAAACATTCATCTACCCCACTTGATTCTAAAAGGATCAAGAAAACAAAGGAGCAACCCCATCAATCTCATGCTGAAGACTCCTCAGCTCTTTCTGCAGAGCTGAAGGAACGTTCAGTGGTACGCTCTGCCACACCTGAACAAGCCATCCCTTTTATCCAAACTTCAGCGTCTCTAAACGCTGAGGTTACAAACTTGGAACCGACCCAACCTCCTTCAGTCTCTCAAAAGACTGATGAAGTGATTGTCAGCGAATCCAACTCTGAACTCATAACCAAACCCCCACTCTTATCCTTCGCTCCTCCCTCCACTCATTTGGTCTCTACTCCAGATCTAACTGGAGCTGCCATCATTTCCTCGGAACCTAAAGCTGATTCTCCAGGAATGATGAAGACATGACCTGCAGAAAAATGCATGGGCACTTTTGAAGATGACATGGAACTTTACTCAGGAACCCGTGATTTCGATGAATTCACCAATCCTCTTGTAGGTAAACAACAACCCATAAACACTGTGACTAAACCCCAAACTTCTGAGCTTTCCTCTGTTCACAAGTTTTTATATGTTACAGGTCCTAATTTGGGAGATATCAACGCCTCTCTGAAGTCCGTGGAGACAAAGCTGACAGGTCTCACCACTACTCTCTCCAATAACTCTACAGCTGTAACAAACGCTGGAGAGAATCTGAACAAACTGACAACAGTGGTAGAGAAGAAGGCTTCCACAGATGACATGAAGCAAGTTGATAAAACTCTCAGCGACTTCGCCAAGGTGCTTGCTGACATCTACACAGACTACACCTCTCTCAAAAACTCAGTTTCGTCCATGTCCAGGGAATTTACAACGCTGAAGACATCGGTTGGAACACTAGAGGGAGATATGTCTGCTGTGAAGACAAATGTCAACACTCTGACGACTGACTTAAGCTCTGTAAAGACTGACGTTGGTTCGATGAAGACTATGATCGAACAGCTGCCGCACAAGGCGAATACTCCTGCTCCTGCCCCTGTCCCTGAATCTGAACATTTTACAGTGGCAGATCGCATTGAGCTCGGGAAGATCAATCCTGCTATTTCTGGCCTTGAAGACAGATTAACATAGATTGAAGTTTGTGTAGGTCTCTCTGGCCAAGAAGACAGAGAACCTACCAACGCTACTGAATCTAGCCATTCCTCCCCCAGTCATCATGAAAAAGAGGAGGAGAAGAGCGCTGAAGATCTCTCCAAGAGCGCTGAAGACCTTTCCCATGATGAATCTATCTAAGGAGAAAAGAAGGATGCTGAAGAAACCACCGCTGGACCTCAGGGAGATGAAAACCCTGAGGAAACCGAGAAGCTCGCCTCTGTATCTGAGGGGGAGCAACTCGAAGAAGAAGCTGAGAAAACTGAATCCGAAGCAGAAGATGATGAAGCCGTCGACATCCCTGATGATGAACCATCTTCTTCTCCAAAGAATGATGATGATGACGAAGATGACGGTGACTTCTTTATCGTCAAACCTGCTCAAAAGATCAAAGCCCTCAAGGGAATCTCGATAAATGAACCTTCAGGGGAGCGGACAAAGACAAAGACCACAGCCTCTGGAGCTGAGAAAGGCAAAGGCAAAAGCGTCGCTGAAGATGACAATCTGATGATCTTGCTTGAAAAGCCGGTTTGTCAGGTACACTAATCATCTCTCACTTCATCCCTCCTCTATCATACACTATCGGTTCCTTTACCCAAGCCTATACACTTGAACCAATTTTCTCTATCTGATTCTACCCAAGTTCTTACTCGTAAGATCGCTGTGTTTCAGCTAGTCCTCTCCCCTGTTTGAGGATATCGCTGAAGGCTCCACAATTGCGACTTCACCAAAAATACCAGCTGCTGCTGAAGAAATAATCCCAGTCTTAGATTTAATCTCTGAGACTGATGAACCAGAAGAATAGCTACTCTCGCACAGAGGCAGACCTTCCTTAGTTCCTCAAAAGCTAAGTGAAGAGGATCAGAAAAGAAGAGAGGAGATAATAAAGCGATTCGAGGATCAGCGAATCATTCTGAGGCGTGATCAACTTCCTTCAGTTCCTCCAAAGTTCAGAATTCCCAAAAAGGAATACAAGGAACATCTCAGAGCTGAACGTCTAATAGCTGAATGAAAAGAAGTTGAAGAAAAAGACAGAGAATACGCCATCCAGCTTTCTAAACGTTCAATAAAAGACCCCAAGCTGAAAAGAGTTCCCATTGATGTTCAACGTCAGCTCTGGGAAAACGCCAAGAAGATAACTGAAGAAAAGAGAACTATGTCTCCGTCAACTTTAGCCTGGTGCAAAGAAAAGGTCAACTACAGAGACTCTCCTGCCAAAATCAACAAGGTATTCATCTCTGGAAGAACAACCCTTGTTTCAATCGCTGAAATCGAGATATTCAGAGAAGATAAGAAGTTCGAAAATTCTATGCGGAAGCCATAACGAAGTACGGTCTCTCTGAATGGTTGGAGATCAGGTTAGCCATCCAGAAGTCCAAGTCGAAATACAAGGAACATGTTGAAAAGCTAATCAACAAACAAATCGACTTAGTCTACTCCTGTGTGGATATTCCTCCTCCTCCACCTCTCGAAAGTCAGAAAAGAAAGGCCTCAGCGAAGAAGAAGAAAAAATCTATATCTTCAATTGATGGCCCTGTCATTCGAAATGAAACAGGTATTGGTTTTTCACGTGCTGAAGTCCTTGGTCCTGATCCTGATCTTTCCATGCTTGACACATCTCTTCCTCCTGGTGAGACCTTCATCCCTGGCAAAGTCATAAGCGAACCCTACGGGATATTTTTTCATGACTACGATGGTGGAAAGCGTTTTCAACGGATCGCTGAGCTTCCAATCACTCCAATCGAACAGCTCAGAGATCTCATCTACTGGTGTGACTTCAGAAATGACCCTCAGGCACAACATCTGAAACCCTTGATTTTTGAAGAAGCACTGATCAAAAGAAAACAAGGTGTAACCGTTCCTGACTGGATGATTCCCACCACATCAATGACCCTTGATGAACTTCTCATTAAGGAAGAACCTTTGTAAGCTGATAGGATCGCCTCTTTCATCTATTTTATCAGTTATCCTTTTGTACTTGTAATTTATTTCGCTTGTACTTGTAATCTTTTCATTTCTCTTTGTATCACGATTCAAAGTTTTAAAGAAAGATTTCAGCGAATGTACTTTACTCCATCAGTACTGAAAAGATCCCAGAAAACAGTAAAAGGGACAAATATTTTATAAGTTCTTTTTATCCTTATGTTTTCATTTAATAGCAATTTTCTTTGTTGCTATGTCATAATCAAATAGGAGGAGATTGTTGATCCAAACCCTCAGTGATTTGATAATGGCCCTCTCTTATATACTTAGTGAAAATTGTAAGTAAACAATATGTATCAGAGTTTCACTATCGCTGATAAGTACTAAGATCTTCCAGTACCGCTGATAGGAACTCTCGCTCTTTAAGTTAAACATTCAGCGAAATTGTTCACCATAAATGCTCTGAGTCTGTTCAGTCATTATGATGATCGCTGATAAGTTAGTTGTTTACTTATGATCCCTGAAGACAAGTTTCACGTCAACAAAGGTTTTACGCTGAAGTCGAAGATCAAGCTCAAGAACCAGTGACAAGTCTCCTAATGAACTGATGCGGATCAGCGAAGACTCATATTTGTCCACTCAACGTGAAGTATCAAGTACAAGACTTCAGCTATCGCTAAACTCTATCATTCGCTGATATGAAATGATAGATCGCTGAATCAACGAAAGCTGATCATGAAGTCCTCCGTACAAAGTACTTTTGTCTTAACCACCCTTGCACGACTCCGTACGAAATGTCAAAAAAGAACATCCGAATATCTGAAATCGTACAACCACTCTGATGCTACATTGTTCATCCATGCGGCTACTAAGGTTGTCAACAAAGGTCAATGACATGCAACCAACCAGCTGATGACACGTGTATAGTGTATACTGACTTTCATTAAATGCATACAGTATATAAAGAGATGAACCCACTTCATTTGAAGTAACTTGCTAACTCTGGACAAGTTCAATCTCTTATCTCAAGATAGGTTATTATTAGTAATTTCCTTATCTCTCTTAGTGCAAGAAACCTTAGTGTTCCAACTTGTTTAGATTTATGTTTATCATTAATCTTGTTTCTGCAACAAGTTGTAAATTGTTAATGATTTATCAATAAACAATTTAGAAAAGTAAAATCTGTGTATTTGTATTCAACCCCCCCCCCCCCCTTCTACAATCTTGTATAGGCCTTCGGGACCAACATATACGCTGGTCATAGTTGATGAATTCTCTCGCTATACCTGGGTAATGTTTCTCCGTTCTAAGAGTGACACCCCTGAAGAACTCATCACCTTTGTCAGAAAAATGGAAGTCCTGAACAACATGACCGTTCGCTCAATAAGGAGTGATCATGGAACTGAATTCAAAAACAATTCTCTTGATTCCTTCATTGAAAGCAAGGGTATTTCTCACAAATTTTCTTCAGTGAGAACACCGCAACAAAATGGAGTCGCTGAAAGAAAAAATAGAACTATCATAGAAGCTGCACGTTCAATGCTCAGTGATTCTCAACTACCTACTCAGTTTTGGGCAGAAGCTGTCAACACTGCTTGTTTTACGCAAAACAGGTCGCTGATAGTCAAAAGATTCAAGAAGACAGCCTATGAACTTTTTCATGGGAGAAAGCCTTCAATCAGCTTCCTTCACATCTTTGGATGTCAGTGTTTCATACTGAACAACAAAGATGCCCTTGGAAAGTTTTATTCTAAGGCTGATGATGGAATCTTTCTTGGATATTCTTCTATCTCCAAAGCCTTCAGAGTCTTCAATCGAAGAAGACAAACTGTCGAAGAATCTATTCACGTCACCTTTGACGAATCCCGTTCAGCGAACTCTAAACCTTCTGCTGATACTGAAGAACTGAATCAATGGATGTTTTCTCATCTTGGTGATTCAGACGATGTTCCCACTCCTCATACTCATACCGTTGAAGATGATGGTCCAACTATCATCCCAAACATGCAGACTAGTGAAGCTGAAACATCATGGGTCTCAGCTGCTCCTCTAAACACTATGCCTGCTTCTGAACCAAATGTCTCAGACATACCATCCACTTCTTAGCAATCAGTAAATGAAATGACATCTGCACATATTCCTCTCTTAGCTGATATACCAGAAGTTGCTGAAGCCTCATCTTCAGCCCCTCCAGTTCAGGTTGAGTCATCGACTCATGCTCCGGCTCAGCGATGGACTATTAATCACCCTATTGATCAAATTCTTGGTGATCCAAACGCTGGTGTTCAGACTCGACGAAGTGCAGGTAACATTTGTTTATTTGTTAACTTTATTTCTCTGATTGAACCAAAGAAAATAGATGATGCCTTCAGAGATCCAAACTGGGTCAGCGCTATGCAAGAAGAGCTGATAGAATTTGAAAGACACAAAGTTTGGAATCTCGTTCCAAGACCATCTGACAAGTCAGTGATAGGCACTAAATGGGTCTATCGAAACAAGTTGGATGAACATGGAACTGTAACCCGCAACAAGGCTCGTCTTGTTGCTCAGGGATACAGACAAGAGGAAGGCATAGACTACGATGAAACATTCGCCCCAGTGGCAAGACTGGAAGCTATTCGTCTATTCTTAGCTTACGCTATACACAAAGCCTTCAAAGTTTATCAGATGGATGTTAAGTCAGCGTTCTTAAACGGAAAGCTGAATGAAGAAGTCTACGTGGAACAACCTCCAGGATTCTCAGATCCTAAGCATCCAGGTTATGTCTATAAACTGGATAAGGCACTCTATGGCTTAAAACAAGCTCCACGTGCATGGTATGACACTCTCTCTACTTATCTCCATATTGAAAATTTTGAGCGTGGTAAAATCGATAAGACTCTATTTTTCAGGAAAGTAAAAGGTCATATTATTCTCGTACAAATATATGTCGATGATATTATATTTGGTTCTACTAACCCTGACCTTTGTACTCGTTTCTCTGAAAGGATGAAAGCAGAGTATAAAATGAGTATGATGGGTGAGATGACATATTTCCTTGGTCTGCAAATAAAATAAAATGAAAAGGGAATTTTCATTAGTCAGGGAAAGTATGTTAAAGATATGCTGAAGAAATTTGATTTAACTCAGAGTTCAGCTATGAAAACCCCTATGGCACCGCCGCTGACACTAAACAAGGATTCTTCTGGAATACCTGTTAATGTCACGACATACCGTGGGATGATCGGATCTCTTCTGTATCTTACAGCTAGCCGACCTGATATTATGTACGCAACCTGTTTGTGTGCACGATATCAAGCTGAACCTAAGGAATCTCATATGATCGCTGTAAAGCGAATTTTTCGATACCTTAAAGGTACTCCTAACCTAGATCTTTGGTATCCCAAATACTCAGGGTTTGATCTAATCGCCTATTCAGATAGTGATTTTGCAGGTTGCTGCTGGAAGCTGTTGTTCGCAGGTCTTGTGGATGAGAAATCAACTACTGGACTATGACCTTCAGCTATCGAAAATTCCAATCTATTGCGACAGCACTAGTGCTTTCGCTATAGCCAACAATCCAGTGCTACACTCAAAGACCAAACACATTGAAATCAGGTATCATTTTATCAGAGATCATGTGATGAATGGTGATATAGAACTTCATTTTATTCCAACTGACTTTCAGTTAGCTGATCTTTTTACCAAACCTCTTGATGAGACAAGAATCAACTCTCTCATCAGCGAGCTTGGAATGCTGAACTTTGAAGACTAAATTTTTCAGGGGTTCACATTTGATCAATGATAACAATGAACTTGTATAACCCATTTCTATCACCTTCTCTCTGAACAAAATTGTTTCGCTGATATCAATGTATGTTCTCTCTTCACTCATTGACTTTCGCAATTGAATGCAAGATTTCACAACAAATTGCATCGCTGAAATACTTTGAAATTTCTAAAACCAACACTGATATTTCTATTCAGTGCTTCATGTTTTCAAAATGTCCCTGAGTTTTCAAAACCCTCAGAGACATCCTAAAATATGAAAGAACGTTTGTGACGTAATCAAACGGATAAACCCTGGCACGTTCTTTTTCTGACACACGTTTGCACGTTTCGTTTTCCATCCAATCAAATGCAAACACGTGTCCGTGTCATCATGAAAAACTTTTCCCGCTCATAGTTTTTCTCTCTCTACTCTCACTATATAAACCCATTCGAGTTTATATTTTTCCTTTACGCGAACAACTTCTTCTTCAAGAAAAGAATTACTGTTGCATTTTGAACTCAAGTTTCCAGAAATTGTTCATCTTCTTCTTCGACAACAAGGTTAATGATTTTATTATTTACCTGTTTTAACTTGTTTCTGATCTTGTCTTTGTTTTCAAAAGATCAAACTAACGAACTTTTTAAAATGAAATCATTCTCTTTTCATGATTTTATGAACACAACCTTCATGGTTGTTCTTCAAGTTTAAAACAATATCTTAAACTTGTTCTTAATATGTTTTTCCAGAATCCTATTTTTTATATAAAAGAGGAAACTGGAAACAAGACTATCACTGGTTTTCGTCAAAACTAGGAAAACCCTAATCTTCATTACGACATCTTTGGTCTGAATGAAATGGACAAAAATCAACAATATCTTATTGGAAAATATTTCCACATTAAGATTGTTTTTGTTCATCTTCTTCATGTTTACATGTGTTACACAGGAATGGCATCCTCTGAAGCTCCTTCTGCTAAAATCCCTACTACTGCTGAGAAATTGATTCTCACCAAGCCTGCTCATGTCAAGTTCAAACTTGACAAGGTTACATTCCAACACAACAACCACTATGTGCTTTTCGATTTTCCTCAGAAGAAACCTGTCACACATCTTGATGATGCTATGAAGTTTCTTAAAACTAGCCCCATTTCAACCGCTCTTACCATTGCACCCCTTGCTCATCGTTCTCTTCTATCTCAGTTCTGGTATACTGCCAGACGAGCTCAGGTACCCTCTGCCAAAGACCCAACGAAACTCATTGATACCATCCTCTGTGACACCAAATTTGGCACCACCAAAATCAACCATGCCATTATCAGGCGTGTACTGAACCCTACCAAAGAAAAATCCTTTGTTCCTCTCCCAAACCCCAAGAAACATGCTGATAGGGAAACAATCATTGCATTATTTGATGCAATGAAGTACGTATGGGGATCAGGGAGAGATGAAAAACCCGAGAAGAAGCTGACCGCAATCAAAAAGTCCATGATGCCAAGCAAGATGAACTTCATCTTCGCCCACCTGATAAGCTGCATGACAGCAAAAACCAGCTCCTCTGATCAAGCCGCTCAGCCTAAGCAAGCCATGGGATATGCATTGCTGAAAGGTCTTCATGTTGACTGGGCATCGATCATCTATGACGATTTGGCGTTCAGAGTGGACATGGCTGACAGACCAACATGCGTTCCATACCCCCGATTCATCAGCGCCATCTTTCTAAAAGGACTCGGGGATAAATACCCAAAAGTGGGTCATCTGAGACTCTCTCAGGTTGGCCCTAAGGTGCTCGACTTCAGCCCCATGCCAACCGAGGTACGTCTCTCTACTCTCTTATCTCTTCTCAATCCTCCTTCTTCTAATTCTACAGCTACCTCAGCGGAAATCCCCACCGCTGATACCCAGGTTGCACCCTCCACTCCTTCTCGTAAAAGGAAACACTCTACTACCCAACTTGAATCCGCAAGGATCAAGAAAACCAAGGAGCAACCCTCCAAGCCATCAACGGCTGAAGACTCCATGACTCATCTTGTACAAGAGTCGCTGGATAGTTTCATGGTACGCTCTGCCATAGCTGAAAAAGCCACCCCTTCCATCTAAACCTCAGCGTCTCTAAACGCTGATGTTATAAACTTGGAACTGAACCCACCTCCTTCAGCCTCTCTACAAACTGAAGTGATTCTCAGCAGATCCAACGCTGAACCCCGCTCCCAACAAATTTTCTCAACCTTTGTTCCTCCCACCATTTCTTTGGACACTCCACCAATTTTCCCACCATTCTCAGGAACGCCCGTCATCATACATGACTCAGCTGCTGATACTCTACATATGATGATGGATGCAAATATAGGATCTGCAGGCACTCTCGAAGACGACATGGAACACTACTCAGGTCTACAAGGTTTCGACAACTTTGCAAACCCGCCTGCAGGTATACACAAAACCATACACATTCCTCCCTCTCAATCCCAAACTTCTGAGCTTTCCTCTGTTCATAAGTTTTTTACTATTACAGGTCCTAATTTGGGAGATATTCAACACTCCCTAAAAGATCTGGTGACAAAGGTGGATTCTTACAACACCACTCTCTCTACCAACTCTTCAGCGGTTACAGACGCCGGAGAGAATCTCAAAAAGCTGACCGAGGTTGTTGATAAGAAAGCCTCCAATGCTGATCTGGAGAAGGTGGATGGTAGCATTGCTCAGTTTTCTACTACTCTCGCCAATAACTCCACGGTCGTCAACGATCTCAACCTCACCAACACCACCCTCGCAACAAACTTCACCACTCTGTCCAATGAAGTCACATCATTGAAGACAGAGATGGTCACTCTCAAGGGTGAGGTCTCCACGGTCAAGGATCTCCTTCAGCAAGTCCTCGATCGCCTGAATGCTCCAACTTGTGCCCCTTCGCATTTCACTCAGGCTGATCGAGAGGATCTTCAAAGCCTCAATCCTGCGGTTTCTGGCCTGGAAGACAGAATCGCAGTGATTGAAACCTTCATGGGAATCACTGGCCTAGAAGACAGTGACCCTCATGCTGCTGCTGCTGCTGATATTCCATTTACTTCCCTTCCTCATCCTGAGGAAGAGGGGGAGAAGAATGATGAAGGTCTTCCCCATAATGCTGAGGGGGAGACAAATGAAACTGCTGCTGCTGCTTCAACCGCTCAACCTCAGGGAGTTGAAAACCCTGAGGGAACCGAGAAACCTCCCTCTGTATCTGAGGGGCAGCAACTCGAAGAGCAACATAAGGAAGTTGTTGCTGATGTTACCGAACCTTATGCTGACGAGGTCGAATCTGATGAAGAAGAAGCTGAAGACGATGAAGCTGTCGATATCTCTGACGATGAACCATCATCAACTCATAAAAATGATGATGATGATGATGATAACGATGATGATGACTCATTCTTCTTCATCCATCCTATCGTAAAATCCCCAGCTCAAAAAGGGGTTATCATCAAAGAACCATCAGGGGAGACGACTAAGACAAAACCTGCAGTATCTGAAGCTGACAAAGGCAAGAACAAAGGCCTCACTGCAGAAGGCAATCTGGCCATCCTTAAGATAAAGCCAGTTTGTCAGGTACAATATCTCCTCTTCCCTTACTCTGCATCCCTCCTCTACCCTTTCTCAATCTCTGTTATCCTCTCCATAAAACCTCTATACACTTAACCATATTCTTTTCTCTATCTCTTTCTTCCCCAACTATTCTTACATAAACGATCGCTGTGTTTCAGCTAGTCCTCTCCCCTGCATGAGGATCCAACTGAAATTTCTCCTACTGCACCAACAATAATCCCGGCCACAAGAGCTGAAGAAATAATCCCGGTCTTGGATTTAATCACTGAGACCGATGAACCTAAAGAACAATTTCTCTCTCACAAAAACAGACCTTCCTTGGCTCCACAAGAGCTGAGTGAAGAGGATCAGAAATGGAGAGAAGAAATGATCAAGAAGCTTGAGGATCAACGAATCATCCTTCCACGAGACAAAGTTCTTGTTCCTAAAAAGTTCAGACTTTCAAAGAAAGAATTCACTGACCACCTCAGAGCTGAAAGGTTACTCGCCGAACGAAGAGAAGATGAAGAAAAAGATAAGGCCCTCGCCATCCAGCTTGCCTAACAATCAGTGAAAGACCCTGAACTGAAAAGAACTCCCATTGAAGTCCAACGTCAGTTATGGGAAGACGCCCAGAAGATCGTTGAAGAAAAGACCAAGGTATCTGATTCTACTTTGAAATGGTGCAAAGAAAGGCTGAACTATCGATCTCGGCCATCCAGAATCAACAAGGTACTCATCAAGGGAAAATCGACCATAGACGTTCCTATCGTTGAAGTTGACATATTCAGAGAAGATGGTTCCATGCAACACATCTATGCTGATACAATCAAGAAGTTCGGTCTCTCTGAATGGTTGGAGATGCGAATAGCCATTCAGCGATCTCGCTCAAAATATAAAAGCCATGTCGAGAAGATTATAAATTCTCAGATTGACTTGGTGTTGGTCCCGAAGGGCTATACAAGTTTCTAGAAGGGGGGGGTTGAATACAAACACACGTTTTTACTTTTCTAAATTGTTTATTGATAAATCAAGATTAAGGATAAACCTAATCTTAACAAGTCTTGAAAAACACTAAGTTTCTTGCACTAGAAAGAGTTAAAGAAATTACGAATAATAACTTAACAATAAGAGAGAAATAAGAAGATCGTCCGAGCACACTTTAAAACTGAAGTAAGGTTCCTCTTATATACTGCATGCATTTAATGCAAGGCAGTATGGCTTTACACGTGGCAGCAGCTGAGTGGTTACATGTCATTGACCTTTGTAGACAACCTTAGTAGCCGCATGGTGCACAGTGTAGAATCAGAGTTGTTGTACGATTACAGACACAAGGGATGTCCATTCTGACAGTTCGTACGAAGATGTGCAAGGGAGGTAAGACAATAGTAACATGCAGGGAGACTTCATGATCAGGTTTCGTTGAATCAGATCTTTATCAGCGATTGCTGAAGTCTTCTACTTGATACTTCACGTTGAATGGACAGGTCTTGCTTCGCTGATATCCGCATCAGTTCATGAGTAGACTTGTCGCTGGTTCTTGAGCTTGTTCTTCGACTTCAGCGTAGAACATATGTTGTCGTGAAACTTGTCTTCATGGATCATAAGTAAACAACTAACTTATCAGCGATCATCTCATAGACTGAACAGGCTCAGAGCTATAAGATGATGAACAGTGTTCGCTAAATATCTAATCTAAAGAGTGAGAGTTCCTATCAGCGGTACTGTAAAGTCTTAGTACTTATCAGCGATAGTGAAACTCTAATACATATTGTTTACTTACAATTTTCACTAAGTGTTTAAGAGAGGGTCATTATCAAATCACTGAGGGTTTGGATCAACACTTGGTTTCTTCTGTTGTGGATATTCCTCCTCCCACTCCTCTTGTAACTCAACGAAGAAGGGCCTATGCAAAGAAAAAGATAATATCTTCAGATTCAGGTCCTCCTATCCGGAACGAAACAGGTATTGGTTTCTCACGTACTGAAGTACTTGGTCCTGAACCTGACCTCTCAGCGCTTGACACCTCTCTGCCTCCTGGTGAACAATTCATCCCTAGAAAAGTCATAAGCGAACCTTATGGGATATTCTTTCATGACTATGATGGACGTCAACATTTTCAACGCATCTTTGAGCTTCCCATTACTCCCATCGAACAGTTCAGGGATCTCATCTATTGGTGTGAATTCAAACGCGATCTTCAGGCACGATATCTCAAGCCCCTGATCTTCAAAGAAGCACAAGAAAGAAGAAATCAGGGGGAAACTGTCCCTGACTGGATGATCCCTACAACAAAGACCCTTGATGAACTTCTCGTTAAGGAAGAACCTTTTGAAGGCTGATAGGATTTCCTTGTATTTCTTCTATCTTTATCAGCTAATATCTTTTGTACATGTAAATTTATTTGCTGTACTTGTAATTTTTCCACTTCCCTTTGTAACCTTTATGAAGTTCAAAGAAAAATTTCAGCGAATGTACTTTACTCCATCAGTACTCAAAAGATCCCAGAAAACAGTAAAAGGGACAAATATTTTATCAGTTCTTTTTATCCTTATGTTTTCATATTTAGCAATTTTCCTTCATTGGTATGTCATAATCAAATAGGGGGAGATTGTTGATCCAAACCCTTAGTGATTTGATAATGACTCTTTAAACACATAGTGAAAATTATAAGTAACCAATATGTATTAGAGTTTCACTATCGCTGATAAGTACTATGACTCTACAGTATCGCTGATAAGAACTCTCGCTCTTAAAGTTTAATATTCAGCGACCACTGTTCACCATAAAGCGTTGAGCCTGTTCAGTACTTTTGGTGATCGCTGATAGTTTAATTGTTTACTTATGATCTCTGAAGACAAGTTTCACGTCAACAAAGGTTCTACGTTTAATTGTTTATTTATGATCTCTGAAGATCAAGCCCAAGAACCAGCGAGAAGTCTACTAATGAACTGATGCGGATATCAGCAACGAAAGACCTGTCCACTCAACGTGAAGTTTCAAGTAGAAGACTTCAGCGATCGCTGAGCTTTATCAATCGTTGATAAAGTACTGATCAACGAACGTTGATCATGAGGTCTACTCTACAAGTTACTTTTGTCTTTCCCCCTTGCACGTCTTCGTACGAGGTGTCATAACAGACATCCCTTATGTCCAGAATCGTACAACCAACTCTGATTCTACACTGTACACCATGCGGCTACTAAGGTTGTCTACAAAGGTCAACCCATGCAACCAATCAGCTGCTGCCCCGTGTAAAGTAATACTGCCATGCATTAAATGCATGCAGTATATAAGAAGAACCCTACTTCACAAAAGAAGTGCTCGGCCATCTTCTTCTTTCTCTCTTAGTGTTAGAATATTATTCGTAATATTCTTATCTCCTTTCTGTCTTAATTCTAGTGCAAGAAACTTAGTGTTCTTAACTTGTTTAGATTAGGCTTAGTCCTTAATCTTGTTCCGCAACAAGTTGTAAATTGTTTGATTATATCAATAAACAATTTAGAAAGTAAAAATCTGTGTGTTTGTATTCACCCCCCCCCCCTTCTACAAACTTGTATAACCCTTCGGGACCAACAATACTTATCAAATAAGACCAATGAATGAGAACGAATCAAAACATATACATGTATTAAATCTGATCAGATTCGATCCAAACTGAATCAAATCTTCACTTAGGCATTTTATCAAACACGTGGTGTGCAGAATCAGATTTTGTGAAGAAACGCCAATTTTTCCTATGAAAGATCATCCAAATCTCATTTAAATGATGAAATGGGTTTCCAATAAGCACAAAAATAAACCATTAGAATGATATTTGTGTTTAGGCTCATGTGATTGAATCAATCTAAGAACCAAAAGAACAAATAAATCATCTAATAACTTCTATTGTTGCCATAGATGACCGATTTTGAAGAAAAGATTCTTCAATCGGCTCTGATACCAATTGTAGATCTCATTTTAGACAAACAATAAAAGTAAAATCCATATATAAAAGTAGAAATAAGATGAACATGAAGAACCATGATAAAATAAATCATCTCATTAAACTTTGATTCATGATATGGAGAGGAATATGGAAGAACACCACACTTTTACAAGAAGACGACTCTCATGTGAAAACACCTAGTCTGTGTGTGTTTGTGTGTTTCTTCTAAAATGACCTTAAATGATAAATGAAACCCTAAACTTCTTTTTAAAGGGGTAAATTTACAATAAAAGGCTCAAGCCAATAAAGCTAACTAAAAAGTCCATACATTTTTTCTTTATAAAACATTTAATTAAATTATGAGCTAATTTACTCTAACATCAAATATTCATGATAATTCTTGTGGAGCGTGCATTCTGGTGACATTGTTATTCAAATTGCTGATTTATAATTGTTCAAGCTAAACTATTTAACAACACATCTTTTTAGGACAAAATTTCATGGGATCAGTGTGAGAGTATGTAGAACTTCTATGGATTCACGTTAATCAGTGTTTCCTACCCGAGAAGTTATCCTTGAGTGATTGAGGGGTGAGGGGTCTACATCAAAGAGTGGGGGAGATAACTCATTCGGTTGAGTAATCTTATTGTGCTGAGGTAAAATGAAACTAAGAGTTTGGTTAGAAGTGAGCTGATTAAAACAGAAAGAGGGTGTGAGAACAGAGTTAAAAGAATAAGAGAACTTTGCACCAACCATTTTCTGAGTCGAGCAGCCACATTACTGATTGGTTCACATTCTTTGGTAACCATCATTGAAACAGGCAATTAGCCCATGCCGACTCTTGCTTTAACCCCACCAGCTACTCATTTCTTTCTCAATAAAGAAATGTTTCAATTTTTCTTGGGGACGCAACATATAATCCATCTAATCTTTATTCGGAAGATTTAGATATTGAAAAAGAAGGAAATTTGCCCCACCTTCGCACTTCAATCATGCACATTGAGTCCGTGGAAAACTTGTTGTCTCAACAGTTTACAAAATTTGAGCCTATCTAATCAAGCATAAGTTGCTTCAATCATTTCTACAATTGCACGTACACACAAGGAATATGTTTTCTTGTCATAACGTTCATATAAATTCCATTGTGTTTTTCGATGATTGAATGGAAGCCCTGGAAGAGTGAACATCAAAAAGCTCCTTTCCAAAGTACATCTGTTGTACTAAGTGGCTTTGTGAAACTTATAGGCATTAAGGGTTACAACTTTCATTTTATCTGAATTTGAAAGGATTCGGATAAACATTTTGGAATTGATGGTTAAACAGATCAAAAAGAGGAGATTGTTACGGGTATATTGAAAGAATGCTGAAATTGAAAAGTGTTTTGATGATCATGTTGCTCACAATCATAAAAAGGGGGAGATAGTTTGAAGATTTCAATTTCCGAAAGTCAAGGAGATATTTGCCAAAGTCAAAGAAAGGCAATTCAAGAAGTTCGAGGTGATGAGATGTTTGAAGATACAAAGACAGTTCATCAAAGACGGTTAATACTTAAAGTTCAATCAAGAATGTTTTTATAGCTCAAAGCCAGTTCATGATCCAAGACTGAAGAAATTTGTCAAAGCTCAAAGCTGCAAAGATCAACGATACGAAGATACACAGATATGAAGATTTTGTTTTGAAGACTTTGATCAACGCTACGAAGATTTGAAGTTTATGTTTCAAGACGTGATGACTATTTGTCTTTGAAGAGCTAGATGAAGATTAAAGCGGTCAAATTGGATCAAAGAGCTGAAAACTGTTGTCATAAACTTTTTAAATCTTGAAACTATAGGGGGAGATTGTTAGTGCATATAAATGTATTCAAGATTTATATGTAATTGTAAAGAGTCAAATTTGTAAGTCAAAGGTATTTTATTAGTTGTTAAAGGTCAAAATCATTGTAAATAGAGAGAGAGACTTGTAGAGAGAGAATGTAAAGAGAGAAAGTAGATCTCATTCACATATTGTATCTTTCTCTCAATCTATACAAGATTCCATTGCTAAATCCATTTTTACTTGAATTCACAGTACATGATGGAGGCATTCTCTAATATATGAGGAAAAGATATTTGTCCTTTTCACCTTTTTCAGAAATTGCCTACAACAAAGCCTACAAGTCATTCTTGTCCCATGATAAGACAAAAAGACACTTTTCCCTTTCAAAGACACCTCTAATCTTTAATACTATTGTGACAATTGTCCCATGCATTTAATACACATGGTGCTATTAAAGGCTGAAGACTTCTCCCATGCAACCTTATGCTTTTCAGAGATTTCTAAGTGCTCAAGCAAAATCGGCAGACCTCGCCTCTCTGAAGAACTTACATAACTTTTAACTTAGTGTTTATCAACTTGTGATCTGTTTTCATTATATTCATGAAATAATCTTGTTTTCTATGTGTAATTCTTGATTGGAAAAATCAGTAAGAATTAAAATTTAAGTAATTTTGTGAGTATTGTATTCACCCCCCCCCCCCCCCCTTTCTATAATATTTGTGAGTGTTTGCCATTTCTTATTGGGACTAACACAACTTCAGAGGTTGTTTATGAGGAAAATTTTCATTAATATGAAGAAAAGTTCCTATTCATTTTTCTAATCTATACAAGTGATCTACAACTACTTTTCATTACATTTCTTATCTACTATTTCTAGATTGAACTCTTTCAATAACAACACCCACGGTATCAATCGTGGCTTTGCATCTTTCTTAGAAATCAAGTACTTGATGGTTGAATGGTTAATATGAGCAATGACCATGGTCCCCATCGCATAGGATATAAATTTTTCAAAAGAAAAAAACAACAACCAAGAATTCATTTTCAATATTGGTATAAGTTACTTTGTACGTTATTAAGAATTTTACTAGAGTATAGATATGAAGAAAAAAATATTTTCTTTCTTTTTTCCCAAGACTGCACCAATTGCATTAAAATGACTATGTTTAATTAGGGGTTATAACAGCAGGTTCTGAGATGAAAGCTTCTTTTCAAAATGTTGAAAGGATCTCTATATTCATTATTGAAATTAAAAGTTTGGTCATGCTGCAACAACAAACATAGAGGTTTTCTGATTTTTTTTGAAAAACCTTTTATGAACCTTCTGTAAAAACCGCTATGACTCAAAACTTTTTGGTCCCTTATTTTTGTAGGTTATGGTCATTTCTAAATCATATATAACTTGTCATTGTCATCAATACCTCTATTTGAGATCAAATGACCAAAAAACAATCCTCTATTGACCATGAACTAACATTTTTCTCAATTTAAAACTTTTTTAGTTCCTTCATGTTACGACCATAAATGTCCTATAATATAGAAAGTGATATAAAGAAAATAATATTATTTGTAAAATCCTTATTGTGTTAATGGGCTTTAGAGGTTAATGGGCTTTGGCCTTGGTAATCATAGGCCTAGGTAAAAATAGATTTAGTTAAGCCTAGTTTTAGGTTAGCCATAGAGGAGTCATTCTTATTCCTCTTGATACGTATTGTAAACTCTCTGAATGGTTCTTAACTTTTGAATGAATGATAGATGGATGACAAGTTCAAATCAATCTGTGTTATTGTTAATTAATCATTGATTTTACAACTATTGCACTAATCTGGGATCCACAATTGGCATCAGAGCATACAGACAATTCGATTCAAGGTATCCTGGTAAGTTTCTGTCGACTACCTTTGTGTTCTAAAATATCATTCTTGTGATTTTGTCAAAATCGTTTGATTCCACTCGTCACAACCGTTTCACAATAGCATTATTAGCGTTTCTGCAAGTTTTTATAACTTAATTTGATCGATTGAGTGATTTTTAAGCAGAATTGTTTTCTTATTTTTTGGTCTCTATTCTTGAAAAGTTTGAATTTTTTTGCATCAAAATCAAGTTTTTTGCTTAGAAATCGATTTGGGTCTGTTTGCTTTTGTGTTTTGGTCGAAATCTAACCTTACAGGAGTGAAATCAAGCAACCCTAATCGAACCCTGATCCGATTTTCTCGAACAACCGCCGTGTCCAAAAGTTCCTAATCTTTCCGGGTAAGTTTCCTATTTCTCGCTACTATCCGGACGTATCCATCCAATTGTTTCTTGTTCCTGGTAAGTTTCCGTATTCGATCGTTCACTCTATCCGGACGCCTATCCGAATTGCTCTAGTATCCAGACGCTTATCCGGATTGCTATTGTATCCAGACGACCTCTGTTCCTGGGTAAGTTGATCAGACACTCCCACTTCCCGGACACCCTATCCGGTAAGTTTTCTCATTCGGTAACTTTGTTTATCCGGGTCCTTTTCTTCATTCGGTAACTTTGTTTTATCCGGTCTCTTTACTTTATTCGGTAACTTATCTTTTATTCGGACACTTCACCCAACACATTGGATCCAGACACTTCCGATACGGACACCTCTATCCGGATTCCTATCCGGGTAATTCTGCTTGTTAGTTAATCTTACCTGTTTAGTACCAATCACTCTTAGAACTTGCGTTAGGACATTCACTCTTAGTTCCTTGCATTAAGTTTCAACCTTGAATCGAACCTACACTGTCTGACGATCAAGTTAGTGCACATTTTACTATGTATCACGACGCTCTTGCTATCGGTACCGACTCCAAGCCTCCGATTCTCTATCGAGGAGAATACGTACAATGACGAGACAGATTTCTGATCTTTATCGAGTCTAAAGACAACTTCGAGTACATCTGGCAAGCACTCACAGAACGCCTACAGGAGACTCCGATGACAACTATACCAGCTCAAGCAGATGGTACTGAGGCTCAACCAACGGCCAAGACTTATAGCCAGATGACTGGAGATGAGAAGAACAAATTCAATGGAGAAAAGCATGCCAGGCGCTATCTGGTTCAAAGTCTGCCAAACGACATCTACACGGCAATTGACTGCTACAAAGAGTCCTCGAAAGGAATGTGGGATCAAGTGGCCAAAATGATGAGCGGCAGCAAAGTCGATAATCAGTTGAAGATCAATAGATGCATCACTCGATATGACGGTTTCAAGCAACGTAAGGGCGAATCGGTAACTCAGACATATGAACAATTTTGTCTTCTACTGAATGACCTCCAAAAGAACAAGATCATGCGATCCAATACTGAGAATGCTCTCGAGTTCCTGAACAATCTTCTTCCAGAATGGAGAATGTTTGCATCTCACATCAATCACAACCATCAGATCGAGAATGTTCCAATCAATGAGCTGTATGAAATGCGCATGCAAGACGAAGATGTGGTGATGGAGATGATAGGCACATAGAAGTCATCCACTAAGCCTCAAGTTGATCCCCTCGCACTGGTGTCTGACAAATGCGGTAAGTCATCCAGCCACAGTTGCAAAAGAACTCAAGTATCAAGTGAATCTGAACCAGAAGAAGAAGAATATGAGGAAAGTGACTCAGATCCTGAGCTGACCGAGATTAAGAAAGCTATGGCTCTCATCTCCAAGTCGTTTCAAAAGAAGACATTCTTCAAGAAGCCGTCTTCCAACAATCAGCACTATTCAACCACTCCCAAAAAGCGCCACGATTACAAAGAAAAATGTACGAATGGAAAAGAAGATCTGATGAGCACAAGCAGTCTGAGCACAAGGAGAAGCTTGAATGCATGCCTGAGGTTAAGAATAAAGATGAACCGGTCAAATACTATAACTGTGGCAAGCTTGGCCATTTTGCTAAAGACTACCGAAAGCCTGTTGTTCGGAATGCAGAATACTACAAAGCCAATCTGCTCTTAGCACAACAGAAAGAAGCTGGAAAAGCATTGTGGGTTGAAGATGATCATTGGCTGAACTTTTCCGATGACAGTGATTCTGAAGATACTGATGGTCATCTGTGCTTCATGGGCAGTCATACTCCTCCTTCAGACCTCAGAGACTCATGTCAGGTATGTATTCCTATCCATCAAGCCTTAATGGATCAGATGCAATTGCTTGTTCAATGACTAAATTCCAGTAAGGATACCATAACTGAACAATTGCTTTAAATAACAGATCTAAAAGAAAAGCTAAATGTTCAATTAAAGATCACAGAAAAGATTAAATTTGATAACACATATTTAAATGAAAAGTTCTCCAACCTTTCCATTGCACCCAAAGACTTAAGGGCCAAAATATCTGAATTAAACGCTATACTTGATCAGTATGAGAATGAGAAGGCTAAGTTTGTCTATCAATGCTCTTCTCTTCAAATACAAATCAAAGAGCATATTTCGAAAATAACTGATCTTGAGCTTAAACTCTATAAACGAGGTCAAACCGATCAAATGATCCATCTGAACAAACCTAAGGAATTCAGTTATTTTAATAAAGAATGGGGAATTGGGTACGACAACCCACATTATTTGAAAAACGTCTTGACAATGAGGCATACTCTATACGATTTTAACTTCTTTGGTCTCGAGAAAAAATATCCCAAATATAAAATCAAATTGACGGGACCACTCGAAAAGAAGGAAGACAAAACTGAGGAATATAAATGCAAGCTGTAGGTTCCTAGATTCACGTTGTATCACATTAATGGTAATAATATAGACAGCGGAAGCATTTAAATATAAAGCCATTAAAGTGAGTGATTGTGTAAATGATATTGTAATAGTGAGAATCAATTATAGAAAAGGATAATGATAACAAGATCAAATAAGAAACGCTACTCGTATATTGATAATGGATAACACCAAGAACAAGATCAATGGTGTATCCTGAAATCTCACAGGGAACAATATCGTACGGAGGTAGTGCTCGGGATTGCTGCAGTGTGTGCTTAAACAATTGTGGAAAACTATTCTTCCTAAAGCTTACAATTGTTTGTTCCACTACCTCTCTATTTATAGCCCTGATAAAGTGAAGACAGTGTACTATCGTACCCTATAATGACACGTGCAAAGTGTGTCTCCTAATTTTAGGGCATACGTGGAAAGTATGGACACTTGTCTAACGCTTGGGATTTCTTACGAGACTTAGGCATCACAGAGGTCTTCACTACAACAGAGGTCATAGACCAGAGCTCTGTTGGTCTTCGGGTTGTGAACAGTTCTTCTGTTGATCTTCTGACAGAGCACTGTTGAGCTCTGTTAGTTCCACCAGAAATCTGTTGAGTTCTGTTGATCTTCTTGAAGCTTTTTTCTTCTAAGTCTTCTGCTGCATCTCTGATGGTCTTCTGACTTGATAATATTTTCAATACTTTTACATTACAGATACATGGGTCTAACAATCTCCCCCTAAGTATTGAAAATAAAAAATTTAAAACAGAGATGTAAACAAAAATAACAGAGAATATTTACCTCTGTTAGCCTTTGTACTATTCTTCTAAGATATTACAGTGCATGGTAAGAAGTAGTACATTTATGCATAGTTATCTCCCCTAAGAATTGTGTCGAATCTTCTGATTAGAGTACGGAAGTCCAGCATCAGATCAATCTGGTCAATGAAGAGTTTCTGCTGTTCTTCTGGACACTTGCTTCTTGGGAGATCTTGGATTATGTTCTTGAGGTATACTAGCGACTCACTCGAGTACTTGTGGGCTTCAGCTGCTCTGATGGCCTTCTTTGTGCCCTTCTGTCGGCGGACAAAGACTGGAGGATCTTCTACTACGGTTCCAGTTCTGTGATGGCCATAACCCTCAAGGTTTTCATTTGGTGGTGCAATCGCTAGTTTCTCTACTTCAAACTCTATGCCTAGCTGATAATCAATCTGTATTCTGAGATTGATGTGCTCTTGCATAGCAAATCTGACTTCTGGTAGCGTAGTTCTGGCCAGCGTGTATCTTTCTGAGAAGTTCAAGCAATATGCGTGGAGTAAGATCAGGTCGTATGGGTTCAGAAGGACGAGATCATTGTCATTGAAGATTTCATTTATGCCTTCTGTTGATTCCACAGTATACTCATGGTATGTGACTCTGTCATATTGAAACTTCTTGTGCTTGATGTCCAGAATTCTGCGGATACCAAAGTTTATATTGATGGCTCTGTTCTGATTTGACTTGGTTTGGATGAACTTTAGCCTTGCATCAGAAATGGTGTTTATTCTGATTGGGTTAAGGTAAGGGTTAATGGGTACGGCATTTACAGGGATGATGTCTCTGTCAGCATATAGAAATGCAAATACCGTTTCTAAGGCAAGTTTTTCGGTATGAAGGTTAGAGGTTTCTGGGTTCTGTTCTGGTACCATTGGGTTTGGGTCATCATGGGTTTCTGCCATAAGAGTGTCGATGTGAGCAGATTTTTTAGTAGCTTGAGGTTGGGCTCGACTTGTTTGTCCTTCAGCAGAGGATGGGTCTGTCCTCTCTGGTTCTTTTCTTGGAGAAGTAGGAGGGGTATCTAGGCAGATGATCTCTGGTGGTTCTTGTGTTGACTCTTCTATTGGTTTGATGACTCTGTTCTTGAACATGTAGTCAAATGCCACTTTAGTGATATCTGTCATGATTTCCTCTGTTATCCCCTTTTCTCCTTCTATAGCCTCTGCCTCAGTTGCTTTTGTGATTCTCCCTTTACACTTGGCTTCTCTCTCTTTTTCAACCTCTTTCTCTTTTTCCTTCTCTTTCTCCTTCTCCTTCTCCTTCTCCTTCTCCTTCTCCTTTTCCTTCTCCTTCTCCCCCTTTTGTTGTTCTGAGGACTCACCCAATTGATCGTCTGATTGACCTTCTTGAGCATCTTCGAAATCATCATCATCGCCAGAATCATCAATTCGAGCTGCAGGTGAGGACGGAACAACAAATCTCAGATCAGCTTTGTGTCTCTTGCTTGAAGGTTCATCTGTAGGTGCTTCTTCTGCAGGTCTTTTCGATGTAGAGGTAGCCTGTAAAATAATATTAGTAAAGTTTGAGGCTGCCTTCGTCATTACATCTTCTACCTCTGTTGCAGCACCTCTGATCTCTTCTACTTGATCCTCAAAGTTGACCTTGTGAGTATCAAGAGACGCTTTCACATGTTGTTATGTCGCCTTAGCTTTCATTACAAATTTTGATAAAATCGTCATCATTCGGCTAAGAATTGATTTTTTGAAGTCTCCCATTTGGCCAACTGTCATGGGTAGGTCATTTGGGTTAGGGCTGGAGATGTTGAGTGGAGTAGCAGATGAGGTGGTTGCTTCTGTTATGGATTCCTTAACAGAGTTGGTAATTATCTTTGTCAAGGTTCTGACGTTAGATTCTGAAAGAATAACTGTGGGGATGGGAAGGGTTATGTTCATCTGCGCTATGTGGTTCTCTGTTATGAGTCGCTTTAGCTCTGCAAGATCCGTCGAAGTCTTTTTAGCTTCCTCTGTTCTGACTGTTCTTAGCTCGACTATCTCTGTTGTCAGCTTTGCAATCTCTTCTCCTCTGACTCGTTCAGACTCTGTTCTGAGTGCTTTAGCCTCGGCATATTTCTGAGTTATCTCGGCATGTTTGTTAGAGATGTTCATCAGTTCTTCCTTAAGAGAAGCATTTTCCTTGCGGATCAGCTCCTCCTTCTGTTCATTGATAAGTTTATACTCATTCAAAGAGTTGTTGATACTGTCACAGAAGCTTTCGAACTCTGCTCTTGTGACAGTGTCAACAGGGGTATCCTTGGTTCCAACACATGGATCCAATTCAGCCTCGAGTTCAGAAGCGCCTCCGTCAAGAGTTGTGTTGACGTTGGCTCTTAGAGGACTTCCACCTGATCCTTGATGTTCCCTTTGAGGGGAAACAACTACAGGTGTTCTGACCAAAGTTTCCTCTTCCAGCTCAGGTTCTGAAGAAGGAAATCTGGTGTGATGAGAAGCATTTGGATCAAGCAATGTCTTCCCTTGTTCTACTATAGTCTCCCATTATCCTTGAGTCGGACAGATGCTACGTGAGATTACAAAGATCTCTGGTCTATTTTGTGTCGTGTCTAAATGAGCCACAGAGGCATCATTGTGTGGAGGTGACCTATTGATGTTCTGGGGCGAATGAACATCACTACCAAAGATAGCTTCCCCATGTTCGTGCATACCAGAAGCATGAAGAGTTGCTTCTGGTGGTTCTTGCTGGTTGGGGTTCGAGGTGTGCACCTTTGTTTCAATAATCCTTTTGTCTTGATCACCGGGATTAGATTGTGTGGGAGCACTGGGATTTTGGTTAAGGATACGCTCATATGTGCTCTGCTGAGCATCTTTTTCTATTCTCACATTTTCCTCGGCTCCTATGGCAGTAGAACTCTCTGGATTCTCTCTGATATTTCCCATCTTGCTCACCACTATCAGAGGAGATATTTTATACCTCTGGTGTTTCCCGTACTTCCTCATGGACAGCCTCTCTAGGAGATGCTATGTCTTCTACTTCCTCTCTTCTATAAGAAGACCCCACTTCGGGTGCTCTTGCCTCTGGTCTGTTAACTTCCTCTCCTATCTCCTCACTCAAGCTCTCGAAAGAAGGCTCAGATCCTAAGTATGTTGGGGTTCTCACCTCAGGTTCTTGAGGTTGAGCCGCACTCTGATAGTTCTGGATAGAGATATGGTCAGGGGCGATAAGGGCAAGCATTGTACCTGGAATTCTTCTTATGAAGGGGTATTCGCCTGATGTAGTGGGGAGGAATTTGGACATCGTCCAAACAGGTGTTGAGCGACCCTGATGAGTTAGTTCCAGTCTGTCGAAGGCTCTTCTAATCACCAGACTGATGAAGCGTGGAAACTTGATCATCTTCAAGAACTTGTGGGATCCAACGACTCCTCCTCTTGCGATGGATGAGGTTTTTGTGTTAACAACCGTAAGAAGATCGATGTAGAGAATGCTGGCGTAGTCAAAGTTTCGATTGAAGAACAATCCATACATGATTTGTAAGATTTCCGTTGTGGCTTGGTCTTGACTACCAGATTTGCTGGTAAGGGTTCTGTTTAAGTTGGAGAACATTAAATTCCACATAGTGGGTAGTTTCTGTCGCTTGAACTCTCCTATTCTATTCAGATCCTTGTTGTAACCCAAAAACTAGAACATCTGTTTTTGGTGGTTTCTCATAGGTGTCTATTCCTAGCTATCGTTTGGTTTTCATTCTGAAGATTCTTCTTAAGGTACTTGCTCTAATGCGGATTGTTCCCGCTCCTCCATTACTTGCATTGACGCTCCCAACTATCTCGTCTTGTTCTTCGATGTATTGGCATGTGGTCCACCATTATTGGACATAGATTGCAGGAAGATGGTCATCGAACTCTGTTAGGGCTCTAAAGATATCAGAGTTTCTAAAGAACTCAATGAAGACATGATACAGGGGTACATAGAGTCCTGGAGTTGAATCGAATCTGTAGTTGGAAGAACAATGATATCATCAGTGGGTTCTATTCGGCTAGAATCAGCAGAGTTTTGGGGTTCCGCCATTGTTGCAGGTTTGGGGTTTTCTTGAAGAACACCGAGGATTTGAATAAAAGAGGGAAAGGTGAAAGGTTTAGGAGGTTTAGAAATGAAATGGGTCAAGGTTATGGATATTTATAGTCAGAACTTGTGGCTGGGTAATCGTCGTAGGTATTGTAGGCACTCGAGTGTCAGAAGGTGGAGTGGCCTGAATTGTGTATCGTGGGGACAGCTAGTGGTTTAGCTTTCAATTAGAGAGTGCCACGTGGATTTGTTCTTACCACTTTTGTGCAAGTAAACCGTCGCGGTTAAAGATGTGTGGGTGACAAGTGGTTGACACTTAGAAATAACCCGCACCTCTGATGACGTTACTTCTGATGACGTGGCATAAAACCGACAGAGCTCTGTTGGAGCTTTGCAAGTTTTGCCTCTGACGAGTGACCCTTTTTCTTTCTTTTCAAGTACTCCTTTGGTGTTTCACCTTTACCCAAAATCATTTAAAATTTTGTATCTGATGAGGAAATGGCCAAAGAACGAGAACAAAACTGACTTTAGAAATTTCACAGAGTTCTGGTGAGAATCAACAGAGGCTCTGGTGAAATATCAGAGTTCTGGTAGGTTCTTGACGTTATCAAAGGATTTTCATCATAACAGGTTTTCCTTCTTTTTTTCTTCAAAAATATTTTTCTTTTCAGAACAGAAAGCGAAGTCATTTTGATTTGAAAAATCAGATTTGACTCGCTCCCCCTAAAACAATGCGCAAAATCTTATAAACTCCCCCTTGAAATATGAGCAAAAAAAACTTTTTACAAAAAGGTATATACAAACAGATTCACTAAGCTTGTTGAGAAAGTATGCTTGACAGAGTTCTGATGAATAACAGAGACTCTGTTGAACTATCCTTCCTAACTTTTTGACAGACCTCTGTTGGAACATCAGAGGCTCTGTTGAGTTTGAACTAAGTTACGAGTACATGTTCAGCATACCCAGTTTGCCGATTAAGAAGTTAAATCTCCTTTCATTAAGGGCTTTTGTAAACAAGCCAGCAAGCTGGAAGTCGGTTGAAACAAAGTACATTTCAATCGTCCCTTTTTCAACATGATCCTTTATGAAGTGGTACCTTATATCGATATGCTTTGTCTTGGAGTGCTGAACTGGGTTAGCTGTGATTGCTATGGCACTCTTGGAGTCACACAGAATTGGAATTTTTCCATATTCTAGGCCATAGTCTTTGAGTTGGGTTTTCATCCATATCACTTGGAGCAACAACTAGCAGCAGCAACATACTCTGCTTCTGTTGTAGAAGTTGATACGCAATTCTGTTTCTTGGATGTCCAACTCACCAATTTTTCACCAAGTAATTGGCAGCTACCAGACGTTCTCTTTCTGTCATTCTTGCATCCTCCGTAATCTGAGTCTGTATATGCTACAAGCTCGAAACCAGAATTAAGAGGATACCAGAGACCCACAAATTGAGTCCCTTTCAAATATTTAAATATGCGCTTGACAGCAGACAAATGAGATTCTTTAGGATTTGCTTGAAATCTGGCACAGAGACAAGTTGCAAACATTATATCAGGTCTGCTGGCAGTTAAGTACAGAAGTGATCCTATCATGCCTCTGTAGTTCTTGACATCTGTTGGTTCACCCTTAAGGTCAGAGTCAAGTTTAACTCCAGTGGAAATAGGAGTTTTCATTGGATTTGAATTGTTGAGCTTGTATTTTTTCAAAATATCAGAGATGTATTTTGACTGACTTATAAAAGTCCCTCTGATGGATTGTTTTACTTGTAAACCAAGGAAGAATGAAAGTTCTCCCATCATGCTCATTTTGAATTCACTTTTCATCAAATCCTCAAACCTATCATAGCACTCTTGTTGTGTAGACCCAAAAATAATGTCATCAACATATATTTGTACTAGAAATATATCATTCCTATACCTTCCAAAGAATAGAGTTTTATCGACATTACCTTTCTCGAAGTGATTTGTCAACAGAAAATTGGACAGAGTTTCATACCAGGCTCTGGGAGCTTGTTTAAGGCCGTATAGAGCTTTGTCTAACTTGTAAACGTGGTCTGGAAACTCCGAACTTTCAAAACCAGGCGGTTGCTGGACATAAACTTCCTTTTGTAATTTGCCATTCAGAAAGGCAGACTTTACATCCATCTGATAGACCTTAAAACTGTTGATCCAAACCCTCAGTGATTTGATAATGACCCTCTCTTAAATACTTAGTGAAAATTGTAAGTAAACAATATGTATCAGAGTTTCACTATCGCTGATAAGTACTAAGATCTTACAGTACCGCTGATAGGAACTCTCGCCCTTTTAAATTAAACATTCAGCGAACACTGTTCATCATTAATGCTCTGAGTCTGTTCAGTCATTAAGATGATCGCTGATAAGTTAGTTGTTTACTTATGATCCCTGAAGACAAGTTTCACGTCAACAAAGGTTCTACGCTGAAGTCGAAGATCAAGCTCAAGAACCAGCGACAAGTCTCCTAATGAACTGATGCGGATCAGCGAAGACTCAGATTTGTCCACTCAACGTGAAGTATCAAGTACAAGACTTCAGCTATCGCTGAACTTTATCATCTGCTGAATAGTAAATGATAATCGCTGAATCAACGAAAGCTGATCATGAAGTCCTCCGTACAAAGTACTTTTGTCTTAACCACCCTTGCACGCCTCCGTACGAAATGTCAGAAAAGAACCTCCGAATATCTGAAATCGTACAACCACTCTGATACTACACTGTTCATCCTTACGGCTACTAAGGTTGTCAACCAAGGTCAATGACATGCAACCAACCAGCTGATGACACGTGTAAAGTATATACTGACTTGCATTAAATGCATGCAGTATATAAAGAGATGAACTCACTTCATTTTGAAGTAACTTGCTAACTCTGGACAAGTTCAAATCTCTTATCTCAAGATAGGTTATTATTAGTAATTTCCTTATCTTTCTTAGTGCAAGAAACCTTAGTGTTCCAACTTGTTTAGATTTAGGTTTATCCTTAATCTTGTCTCCGCAACAAGCTGTAAATTGTTAATGATTTATCAATAAACAATTTAGAAAAGTAAAATCTGTGTGTTTGTATTCAACCCCCCCTTCTACAAACTTGTATAGGCCTTCGGAACCAACAAAAACCTCTGTGAGCAGCATAGGCTAAGAAGATTCTTATGGCTTCTAGTCTAGCTACGGGGGCAAAGGTTTCGTCATAGTCGATACCTTCTTCTTGGCAGTATCCTTTTGCAACCAGACGGGCTTTGTTTCTGATGATTATCCCATCTTCATCCTTTTTATTCCTAAACACCCACTTGGTTCTAATGGCCGCTTTGCCTTTAGGAAGTGGAACCAAGGACCAAACTTTGTTTCTTTCGAATTCCAAAAGCTCTTCTTGCATAGCTTCGATCCAGTTTGGGTCTTCAAGGGCTTCAGAAATTTTCTTTGGCTCAATCATGCTTAAAAAGTTTACAAAGAAAGCTTCATTGATTGTGGCCGATCTCGTCTTCACACCATCTTCAGCAGCACAGATAATTTGATGATGGGGATGATCCTTTGTCCATCTTGTCATGGGAGCATGGACAATAGGAAGGGTTTGTGCTTCTGATGGGAAAGGATGAACTTCAGCATCAGAGCTCTGTGGGTTGGCACCAGGACTCTGTGGCACACAACTCTGGAGAGTGGCCTCATTGCTCTGTGAATGGCCAACAGGGCTCTGTGAAGGTGAGCTTTCGAATAGGGAATCTCTCCCAACATTGGTCAGCAAGGGTGATGATGGCTCATTTTCAGGTTCTCTTATATTTGATCGTAGTTCCTCATTTCTCTGAATTACACCTGTAGACAGAGAAGTAGATGGTGAAGTATTGGAGGGACCAGTAAGAGTTGTACCTGTCAGATTCAGCTCTGTTGAATTTTGAGTTTGGTCGCCTCTGTTGATGTTGACAGAGGAGATATCATCATCGAAGAAATCATCGAACACAAGATTGATGTCTTCTTCCCTTGTCTTTGAAGAACTTGGCTTCTTCTGTTCTGTCTGTGTCCCCTCTGTTGATTTGCGATCAGAGGCACTTGATGTACTTTCATCAAAGGACACGTTAACGCTCTCTTGAATGACACGAGTTCTGGTGTTGTAGACTCTGTAGGCCTTAAAGGTTAAGGAATAACCAATAAAGATTCCTTCGTCCGCCTTTTTGTCGAATTTACCCAGATGTTCTCTATCGTTCAAGATGTAGCACTTGCAGCCAAAAACATGAAAGAATTTTACGTTTGGCCTTCTGTTGTTGATGAGTTCATAGGAAGTCTTTTTAAATCTTATTACTATGACAGCTCTGTTTTGGGTAAAACAGGCTGTTGAGACTGCCTCTGCCCAGAAGTTGATGGGAAGGACAGAGCCGACTAACATGGTTCTGGCGGCTTCTACCAGAGTTCTGTTCTTCCTTTCCACTACACCATTCTGTTGTGGAGTTCTGGCAGTTGAGATGTTCTGGGAGATTCCTTCTTCTGAAAGATAGGCATCTATTCTTGTATTCTTGAATTCTGTCCCATTATCACTTCTCAACTTTTGCACTTTTTATCCTAACAGAACCTGTATCCTTCTCAACAAACTTATTAGAATTTCTGGGACATCAGATTTTACTCTGATGAACTCAATCCAAGTGTATCTAGAAAATTCATCAATAAGTACTAAAATATACTTCTGTCCCATTATCACTCTTAGTTCTGTGTGAAGATCTTTTCATATTTCCCAATTCACAGGCAGAACAGAGATGGTCTTTGTCAAATTTCAGTGGAGGAAGTCCTTTTACTAGATTTAATTTCACGAGCTTGTCAAGATTTGAAAATTTCAAATGGGCAAATCTTTTATGCCAAAGCCAGGCATCTTCATTTTTTAAAGACACTAAACAGAGCTTCTCTGTTGTAGAGTTTTGGTTAGGATTGAAATTCATTTTATAAAGATTGCCTTTTCTGTCGGCTCTTAAGAGTTCTTGACCAGACTCGGAAAGCAACAGAGAACAATACTTCTTCCTAAAATTGACATCGAACCCATGGTCACAGAGTTGACTTATGCTAAACAGATTATGGTTTAATCCTTCAACATAAGCAACCTCAGAAACTGAAACACCACCATTGACTAATGTACCGTATCCTCTAATCTGTCCGCCATTATCTCCTCCAAAGGTTACTGCACTTCCATTTTTGTTCTTGAAAGAAGTAAGCAGCTCCTTATTCCCCGTCATGTACCTTGAGCATCCTGAATCTAAATACCAGATCTGCACATGGGGTTTATGCAAGACATAATAGTTTCTTTTAGGTACCCATTGCATCTTGGGTCCTTTCTTGTTAGGTTTGGAGGCGTTCATGGGCTTACCTTCTGGCTTTCCATTTTGGGATGGTATGCCAGAGGGTTTCTTCTGTGCATTCTGAATAGTCTTGGGATTTTTCCTTTGAAATGACTGATTCAGAACACAGTGAGGACCATTCATATGGTTCTTTAACTGTAACAGAAGTTGAATACAACTGCATTTGATAAAACATGAAGATTGATGCAAACTGTCGTTTTTATTCAAAGACTGTTGTTTAAAGGGAGCTTGATTTTGAAAAACATTAGGACCAGATGTCTTTACGTACATTTTGTCCTGTGAAAAATTGTTGTTTCTTGGAGCAAACTCTCTTGACACAAAACTGTTTCTCTTTGGATTTACAATAGGTGTAGGAGTAGGTTGGTCATTGACTTTCCATTTTCCTTTTTGCTCTGTTGTAAATTTGACTTGATCATAAGCGTAAGGAACAAATGTATAGTCTTCATGAATAATCTTAGCTTTTCCTGTTTTCTTTTCTTCTATCTCATTAGAGGAAAGAATTCTGATACCCTTATTTTTCAAATTTGGCAAAGGTATAAATCTGTTCTGTTTCTTAAAGAATGAGACGTTTTTCAGAGAACCAGATTCAACAATTGCCTGTTTGGGTTTGTGCAAAGAAGTCTTAGGAGCACAAAAAAATTGCTCATCTACCTCAGAGTCAGAGTCACTGTCAGAGCACAGAAAGTCTCTGATGGGTCTGGTAGAGGTGTTAGACTCATTGGGTATCTTAGACTTATCAGCTCTGGTGGATTTAAACTTTCTTATCTTTGGTTTTAAAGCATCACAAGCAGCATTCTCTTCAATTACTTTCAAAATATCCTCTTCAAAAGTTGTTCGTAAGGTTTCAGAGGATGGACAGAAGACTGGGATTCCAGGATTAAGTTCTCTCTGTATTGTAGTACAAGAGGGTTCTGTAATGGAAGCAACAGACTTCTCCTCCTTGAAAGAATTCAAGTTAAAGATTTCGTTTGGATCAAGACTTTTGATGGAATCAGTAAGCTTTATTTCAGCTCTTCCCTGATCAAGAATAAACTTTTCAGATGGTTTTGTAACCTTTTCTTGATTCAAGGAGTCATAGCTGACATTCCTTAAGCTTAGTATTTTTGCTTTTGTAAAAGCTGATATTTTGGATCTTTTGAAAACATCAGTTCCAGAGATCACATCCTCTTGCATTTTTCCAATTGAGAAAGCAAAGGGATAAGATGCCTTTAACCTTCTTTTGTAAGGAACAATGTCATTAAAACCTAGACCTTGCTTGTCTTCTTGAGAATTGATTTTGGTATACACATTATGTGCATCCTGGTACTTTTTGATTAAAATCTCCTTTTTCTGTAGGGATTAATGTAAAATTTCCCTCTCTCTCTGAAAATAGTCTTTTAGAGCGACAGAGTTTAAACGTTCATTTTCAGATTTAGCAACTTCTTCAGCTTTTTGTTTCAAAATTTCTTCAAACTCTTTAACCCTTTTTGAAAACGTGCTTTCTTTCTTTTGTTGTAAGACTTCTAGCTCAGATTTTTCATTGGATATTTCTTCCTTTTCCTGTTCCAAGAGAGTTTTCTCTCTCTTGTAGAAGGACAGATCCTTCTGAGCTAGCTTTCTTAACTCTTTTTCCTCAGAAAGCTTTTGTTTTAAGAGTTGAAACTCTTCAGTAAGTAATGACACATGCATCTCAAGTTCTGAGTCAGACTTGGATTCAGAGAAATGTACCTTGGCACTGGGTTTGGTTGTCTCCAGCGCTCTGTTGTCTGGCTCTGTTACGGTCAGGGCAAATGCATGAGCCACATCTTCTTCTTCGGACTTTTCTATTCTTCCTTCGGTCATTCAATCAACTTCCAAACTTCCATCATCCACAGCAACAATGGCTTGCTCTGGTTCATCGTCAGAAGATGAATCAGAGATCCAGTTCTCCATCTCAGCAACATAGCTTCTTTCTCTGTAGTTGTATTTGTATTTATTCTTGTAGTAATCTTGATCTTTTACAAGTTTTCCTTTACAGTTAGCAGAGAAATGGCCAGGTTTGCCGCATCTAAAGCAACGTCCATCATTCTGATTGATGGGTTGGGCAGCATCAGCCTTCTGTGGAGCAGGAGTATTGAACTTCTGTTGCTGTCTCTGTTCCGTCGGAGCTCTGTTGTGATGGTTCTGTTGTGGGGGTGCATCATAAGCTCTATTCTCATCTTTCTCATATCTACCTCTTCTGTCGAATGCTCTGTTGCCAAATCTCTTGTTGAATTGTTGAGTGATTAATGCAAGAGATTTAGCAAACGCATTTATATCGTCATCTTCATCTGACGAGTTTTCTTCTGTATCACTTTCAGCTACCAAACTCTTACTCTTACTCTTTTTCTTCTTTCCTCTGTTGGAACTTTCTCAGTTAGTCTTTCCTTCTGTGGATTTCTTTGATTCAGAGACTAACGCAAGAGGTCCTGCCATGGTGGATTTGCCCTTTTGTTTGACAACATCCTTCTCTTGTGCGGCCAGAGTGCCATACACATCGGTAAGAGACCATGCATCTAGATCTTGGTTAGCTTGTAAAGACATGGACAGATTTAACCATTCATCATTCAGACTTTTCAAGAACAAAACATTGTTATCTTCCTTCGACCTAACAACCCCACACTTTTTATATTTGTTTATCAAAACATTGAATCTGTTGTAGGTTTGTTGTAAGGTTTCCTCAGAAAGTGCCTTGAAATCGTTGTATTCATTTATACATTGGGTCCTTCTGTTCTTTTGGGTTTTGATGCCACCCTCAAGCTGATTAAGAAGTTGATCCCAGATTTCTTTGGCAGTAACACATGAATCTAGTTCTTGAAATATTTCATTACGAATGGCCATAATCAGAAGTCTAACTGCTTTTAGATCATTTTCCATTTTTAATGTCTCTTCATCAGAGAATCCGGTGGTTTTGGGTTCAAGGTGAGCAAGAATCTCAGCAGTAGTTTGTGTTGCGGGTACACGTGGAACCAAAACGATGGGTTTGAATGGTCCATCCGTGACAGAACGCATTAAATCTCTGTACATCCCCTCAAGGAAGTTAACCATCCTAATCTTCCATTGAGGATATTCATCTCTCAGAAGAGTAGGACGCTTAGTCAGAGAACCAGCAATATAAATAGTGTTGATATGGTTATTTGCCATTTTTCAGAAAAACAGGGTATAACAGTTTCGAATGAATTTGAAAGAGTATAAACTGAAAGTAAGTGAACAGTAACCAATGGAACAGTAATGAACAGTAGATGATATCTTTAATCTAGACTGGAAAGCTTAAAACAGTGGTATATTAACTTTTAAACTTTAAACTGTAAAACAGAGTATACTAGGAAACTTTGAAATGCACACACAATCAACAACAATGAATCAACCTTGGTAGATTGGATTGTTTGATTTAAGAAAATCAAGCAAGCTCTGATACCAATTGTAGGTTCCCAGATTCACGTTGTATCACATTAATGGTAGTAATATAGACAGCGGAAGCATTTAAATATAAAACCATTAAAGTGAGTGATTGTGTAAATGATATTGCAATAGTGAGAATCAATTATAGAACAGGATAATGATAACAAGATCAAATAAGAAACGCTGCTCGTATATTGATAATAGATAACACCAAGAACAAGATCAATGGTGTATCCTGAAATCTCACAGGGAACAATATCGTACGGAGGTAGTGCTCCGGATTGCTGCAGTGTGTGCTTAAACAATTGTGGAAAACTATTCTTCCCAAAGCTTACAATTGTTTGTTCCACTACCTCTCTATTTATAACCCTGATAAAGTGAAGACAGTGTACTATCGTACCGTAGAATGACACGTGGAAAGTGTGTCTCCTAATTTTAGGGCATACGTGGAAAGTATGGACACTTGTCTAATACTTGGGATTTCTTACGAGACTTAGGCATCACAGAGGTCTTCACTACAACAGAGCTCATAGACCAGAGCTCTGTTGGTCTTTGGGTTGTGAACAGTTCTTCTGTTGATCTTCTGACAGAGCTCTGTTGAGCTCTGTTAGTTCCACCAGAACTCTGCTGAGTTCTGTTGATCTTCTTGAAGCTTTTTTCTTCTAAGTCTTCTACTGCATCTCTGATGGTCTTCCGACTTGATAATATTTTCAATACTTTTACATTACAGATACTTGGGTCTAACACAAGCATACAACTAAAATGCAATTACCTTTTGCGTACGAAGTTCTTAACACCACTAATGAGAAAAAGAAATCCAAGTACCTTTCAAATGGCTACTTTGATGGCTAGAAAGTTGCAAAGCCCAAGGATTCCTCTAAAAAGGATGAGGCCCCAACAACTTAAACTAAAACTGAGACGGATGAGTTTAAACGCTATGTTCCCCCTCTTGTTTTAGAAATGAAAATAGTCGAGTTAGAAGAGTCACTTGAACAGGAAAATATTAAATTTCAAAAAGAAAAACAAGAACTTTTACTTAAACTTGAGAATTTTAGTTCCACAAAGACAGAAACTGTATCCAGTGAGGAAAAGGAAGCTCTTAAGACAGAAATCAACATTCTCACATCCAAACTGTCTACCTTGGCAACAGAAGTGATGCAAGAGCAAGTGAGTAAGGACAAACTTCAAAAGAAGTTTGACCGACTTCAAAACGAGAAAGTCAATCTGTCTGAACCTTCCTCCAACTCATCAGATATATCTTCTTCTAAGGCTTTTATAGGCAAATTTTCTTCAAGAAAAGGAAATGGACCTCAAGTGATAAGTTTGCCAAAGAATTTAAACTCTGATTTTCAAAAAGCTTCCACAACCGATTCTTTGCAAACCACCGTTCCTAACTGTTCCTCGCCTCCTTCATCTACTGATGTTCCACCCGAAAGTGAGATTGATTTTTCAACGTTCATGAATTCTAACATTTGTTCAGATGAGGAATTTTCTAAGTTTGAATTTGATAAACCTCTTCCGAGCCATACCGATTTTCTTTCAAAAATGGTTGATCGACCGGTCAGATTTCAAAAGGGTGAATGTTCTACATCTGCACCTAAAACCCTATCTGTGAACGATGTTTCTAAAACCGAATCTAAATCCAAAAAACGTTCACAGAAACGGAAACAGATCGGTCGACCCCAAGATAGACATCCTTACTACTCAAGCTCTACTGACCATGACTTTAATGATATTTCAGATAATAATGGTCGGAGAAAAGGGTTCAAACAAGTTTGGGTAGTGAAAAAGTCAAATGAAATCACAACGAATACAAATTCATTTAAGTCAGTTTCGCATGCTAGGACATACAATCAAAATCATGATGTCTTTAATTCTCGTACTTCTGTTGAACAAAATGTGATGTTTCCTTTAAGACTTTATTCAATTTAACAGTTGCTTCAACTTTCTCATGATTGTATTTGTTGTTGTGCATGTGGTTTGAATGATTTTGTTGACCGTAAATATTCATCTCATTGGTATGGTACTTATAGTATCTCCGGTCGTCACTCTAATAGGGCATGTAACCATGAAGGACCCATCAAACGATGGATACGAAATCTTTCTAATATGTTTTGTAGGAATGTCATGTGCGTTTAGTTCATAAGATTCTTTTCACATGATTGCATTCAAAGGTTATGCCACTTTTGAGGGGGAGTACCAGGTTTTGCTCAATAAAAGATTTTTAAGTTAATTCAAAGACCGTGGTAATTTATTCTGAAAAACTTACTCGTGTTTGTTTTTCTCCGATTTTAAATTCCAGAATTGCCACGTGTTATATTTTCTTGATTTAGTTATTTCCATGTCTTATATATTTTGTAGATTTTTCGATGGAAATACACTCGTTTGATTCCTATTTGTTTCTCAAAGTTTGTCATTTCTTGCTAATGATTCACTTCATGTCTGATATAACAATTGTGACTTGTTCTTCACAATTAAACTTTCTGATCATTATTTCATTTTTGAACATAATGTGCTTAATGAGTCATTCTGTTTTTGCTCTTGATCTTGTTTCTTGAAATACTCGATTTCAAATAATTTTAATGACTTCTGATCATCTCAGATCAGGACTCGTTCTTAAATGTTTAGACTTCTAAACATTTCAGTTTAGAACTCATACTTCAATGTGTACTTAATGTTTTATTTGGTTCATTAAAGGAGTGTTAGAACTTTTACTGTTTCTATGGTCAATCCAAAACCGGAAGGACCTCCCCAAGAAACACATCCCTTATAGACAACAGTGAGTGGTCCAAATTGATAGATGATTTTGGAGTGAAAAGAATATGTTGGTGATGTGACAGGACTTAAAAGCATTATTGGTCCTTACCAAACCGAGTCAGTTATCCGGGTAACCATTGAAAAAAATATGGACCCAGTGTTGACAACTCGTGTCACCCCACCTAGACACTCAAGTATCTCACAAAAGATTATTGCTTCATATATTCACGGAGATTTAGCACATAATCTATCTATTCCTCACTCGGAGGTCTTCGATATTTAAAAAGGAAGACATCAGCTCTGGTCTCCGAACTTCATATTCTAATCACTGTGTCAATTAATTTTTAACTTGAGTCCCATGTTAAATCAATATTTGAGCCAAAACGAAATAATTTAATTCTTTCACACATGCACGAGTCTTTGTGATTCCAATTGCATATCTTCGTGATATTGCCGGAACAGTTTGAGAAGTAATTTTGTAAGATTTTACTTCCGTGATAACTGGAAGTCCTATCAGAGATACCTCGATGCCAACTCTGAACATAGGGCACTCAATTATTTTAATTGATGTGATAACAATTACTTTGGTGTTTATGTGTTAGATATTTAACCCATCTGGTTACTATAACATTTTATCGGATGTTTTGCTACTCACCAGTTTTGTCTTTGAAATTACATGATGCTCTAGTTGCTCCTACTCATCATGAGGGGGAGAAATGATTCATATTCAAAGACACTGATTATCAAGTTGAGGGGGAGTTATCAAAAGCCAAGGGGGAGTAACTATTGTTTTATCAATTCTGAATTGGATCAATTCCGGAAAGAGTTCTAGTTGTTTACATGTTTACATGTGATCAATTCTTTCTCATCCCATATCAAGTGGTGTTCGCTACAAATTATTATTTCCTCCTTCGAGCATATTGGTTCTACAAGTTATTAAAGCTGAATGCATATTCAACTCACGGTTCAAAGAAAGATTCTTTATTTTAAACCGAATATGCAATATGGAATGTCACGTAACTCACACATTATCTTTCGTGTGTGCTTATCGGATGTGTTGAGTTTCTACAGTTGAAATATGCGTTTCGTGCACTCAGTCAAGGCTATTGTTCGTTGAATCTGGTTACAAAGTTGAAACTGAAGATAAATGCTTTATTCAAGGGGGAGCCTGAAAAGACATGAATACAAGCAACACAAAGTGTTTCAAAGATTCAAGAGGAAGAGAAGATCAAAACCTAAAGTTTTCAAGACCATTTTTTTATATAACTTTAGGGGGAGATTGTTAGGACCATAAATGTCCTTTAATATAGAAAGTGATATAAAGAAAATAATATTATTTGTAAAAGCCAAATTGTGTTAATGGGCTTTAGAGGTTAATGGGCTTGGGCCTTGGTAATCATAGGCCTAGGTATAAATAGCTTTAGTTAAGCCTAGTTTTAGGTTAGCCAGAGAGGAATCATTCTTATTCCTATTGATACGTATTGAAAACTCTCTGAATGGTTCTTAACCTTTGAATGAATGATAGATGGATGAGAAGTTGAAATCAATCCATGTTATTGTTATTTAATCATTGATTTTACGGTTATTGCACTAATCTGGGATCCACACTTCACATCTTCTAAGACTTTGTTATAGGTTTTTCAAACAATCATATGAAGATCCATAGATTGAAAAATCATCCATGAATGTCTCCATAGAAGTTTCCAACATATCAAAGAAAATGGAAATCATGCACCTTTGCAATGTGGTAAGGGCATTGCAAAGTCCAAAAATCATTTTCTTAATAGAAAAAGTACCAAAGGAACAAATTGATGTAGTTTTATCTAGTTGTAAATAGAATACCCACCCAAAAAACATTAGTATTCCTTCCCAGCTAATCTATCCAACATTTGGTCCATAAAAGGTAAGAAAAAATGGCCTTTATAGGTTTCTTTGTTAAGCTTCCTATAATCCATACACATTCTTTATCTTGAAACTATTCTAGTTGGGTCAATTCCTTTTTTCATTTTCCACAGTTGTCGCACCTCTTTTCTTAGGAACACATTGGATAGCAAATGCCTAAGAACTTCCAATTGTAGGATAAATTACTCCAACATCTAACCACTTAATTATCTCTTTTTTGACTACTTCTTTCATCATAGGGTTTAGTATCCTTTTTGGCTCAATGGATTTGAAATTCTTATCCTCTAAAATGATTTTCTATTGATAAATTGATGGACTAAATCCTTTTAGATCAGAAATTGTCCAACCTATGGCTTTGTATGCGCTTAAAGTACTTTCACAAACTATTCTTCATGTTTTTGTTCTAAGCTTGCAAAGATAATTACAGGCAATTTGTTCTCGTCAATTAGAAAAATATACTTAAGATGGTCAAGAAGTTGTTTTAGTTCAAGACATTGTGGTGCTTCAATGGACGGTAAAGGGTTTCCTCTAGTGTCTTCTTCCAATAATTCATATGTTGCCACAGGCTGCATCATATCAACACATTGTTCATCACTACTATCATCTAATTCATCATCCTATTTTTCTTCACATATAATTTCTTCTAACAGATCCTCATGACACCAAGATTCTAATATGCTTAAAATAGAACACTCTTTGTTCTCAGTTTTTTTAATTAAAAACATTAAATGTGACATTTTGGTCTTAAACTCTCATGTTCAATTTTCCTTTCAAGACATTTATGAGGGCTCTACCAGCGTGTTGGTCCCGAAGGGTTATACAAGTTTGTAGAATAGGGGGGGGGGGTTGAATACAAACACACAGATTTTACTTTTCTAAATTATTTATTGATATTTATCAAACAATTTACAACTTGTTGCGGAACAAGATTAAGGACTAAGCCTAATCTAAACATGTTAAGAACACTAAGTTTCTTGCACAAGAATTAAGACAGAAAGGATATAAGAATATTAAAGATAAATATTCGAACACTAAGAGAGAAAGAAGAAGATGGTCGAGCACTTCATTTCTGAAGTAGGGTTCTTCTTATATACTGCATGCATTTAATGCATGGCAGTATTACTTTACACGTGGCAGCAGCTGAGTGGTTGCATGTTTTGACCTTTATATACAACCTTAGTAGCCGCATGGTGTACAGTGTAGAATCAGAGTTGGTTGTACGATTCTGGACATAAGGGATGTCCGTTCTGACATTTCGTACAGAGACGTGCAAGGGGAAAGACAAAAGCAACTTGTAGAGTAGACCTCATGATCAGCGTTCTTTGAACAGTACTTTATCAGTGAGTGATAAAGCGCAGGGATTGCTGAAGTCTTATACTTGATACTTCATGTTGAGTGGACAAGTCTTGGCTTCGCTGATATCCGCATCAGTTCATTAGTAGACTTGTCGGTGTTCTTGAGCTTGATCTTCGACTTCAGCGTAGAACATATTTGACGTGAAACTTGTCTTCAGGGATCATAAGTAAACAACTAAAACTTATCAGCGATCACCAATATGACTGAACAGGCTCAGAGCTTTATGGGTGAACAGATTCGCTGAATGTCTAAACTAAAGAACATGAGTTTCCTATCAGCGGTACTGTAGAGACATAGTACTTATCAGCGATAGTGAAACTCTAATACATATTGTTTACTTACAATTTTCACTAAGTGTTTCTTAAAGAGTCATTATCAAATCACTGAGGGTTTGGATCAATACAGCGGCTAAAATGGCCTTCCCCACCAAATTGGAATGTCTTGTCAACTTTAGGGTCAATAATTATGAAGTCATTAGAAAATATGAATTTGTCTACTTGCACCAAAACATCTTCTATCTTTCCTATATGGTAAGTTATGGATTCGTTGGTCTAGCCTCTTCTATCCCTAGTGTATTGAAAGCATACAAAGACATAAGATTTATGCTAGCTCCCAAATCACCTAATGTTTTTCTACCAATTTTCTTCCTATAGAATAGAGAATTGTGAAACGTCCTGGGTCTTTATGTGTAACACCCAGAAATTTCGGTTACGGGTTTTGATATTTTTATAGCTTGCAAAATAAATTTTGGTAATTATAGATTTTGTTTGCGGCAAGAAGCCCTTATTTCAGTACGTAACGCATCAGGATCAATCGACATTCGAATTAGAGAGCTGTTGGGTGCGGTACCATCCTGGAAATTATGTCAGCGAGAGTGACAAGGTGTCACAATCGCACGACACTATCGCGTGGCCGAGAAGTCTCGGTACACTTATCGCGATTGCGCCCACGAGAGTGACTCTTGTCAGAATCGCACGACTATCGCCGGCGAGCTTTATCGATGAACAGTTTCGTTGAATGTCTAAATTAAAAGCATGAATTTCCTATCAGCGGTACTGTAGAGTCATATTACTTATCAGCGATTGTGAAACTCTAATACATATTTTCTACTTACAATTTTCACTAAGTGTTTCTTAAATAGTCATTATCAAATCACTGAGGGTTTGGATCAACAATCTCCCCCTATTTGATTATGACATAGCAACAAAGAAAATTGCTAAGTATGAAAACATAAGGATAAAAAGAACTTATAAAATATTTGTCCCTTTTACTGTTTTCTGGGATCTTTTCAGTACTGATGGAGTAAAGTACATTCGCTGAAATTTTTCTTTGAACTTCGTATAAGGTTACAAAGGGAAGTGGAAAAATTACAAGTACAACAAATAAGATTACAAGTACAAAAGATATTAGCTGATAAAGAAAGAGGAATTACAGGGCAATCTATCAGCTATGAGGTTCTTCCTTAATGAGAATTTCATCAAGGGTCTTTGTTGTAGGGATCATCCAGTCAGGGACTTCTTCTCCCTGATTTCTTCTTTCTTGGGCTTCATTGAAGATCAAGGGTTTCATGAAGTGTCCGAGAAGATCATCTCTGAATCCACACCAATAGATGAGATCCCTGAGCTGTTCGATTGGAGTGATGGGTAGCTCAGAGATACGTTGAAAGTGTTCTCGTCCATCATAGTCATGAAAGAATATGCCATAAGGATTGCTGATGACTTTACCAGGGACGAAGCGTTCACCAGGTGGCAGAGAGGTATCGAGCGCTGAGAGATCAGGATCAGGACCAAGTACTTCATCGCGTGAGAAACCAATACCTGTTTCGTTCCGAATAGGAGGACCTGAATCTGAAGGTTTTAACCTTTTATTTGCAGAGGCCATTTTTCTTTTTGGAGTAGGAGCAGTAGGAAGAGGAATATCCACAGCAGAAGAAACCAAGACGATCTGTCAATTTAGAATTTTTTCGACATGATCTTTGAATTTAGAACGTGAATGCTGAATGGCTATTCTGATCTCCAACCATTCAGAGAGACCGTACTTTGTGATAGCATCATCATAGAAGGATTCCTTGGTATCGTTTTCTCTGAATATATCGACCTCAACAATTGGAACTTTGATGGTCAATCTTCCAGTGATATGTACCTTGTTAATTCTGGCAGCTCGATATCGAAAGTGTACTTTCTCTTTGCACCATTTGAAGGTAGATTGAGATACCTTGGTCTTTTATTCGACAATCTTCTGGGCGTCTTCCCATAACTGACGTTGAACTTCAATGGGAGTTCTTTTCAGTGCGGGGTCTTTCACCGATTGTTGGGCAAGCTGAATGGCGAGAGCCTTATCTTTTTCTTCAACTTCCTTTCTTTCGGCGAGTAACCTTTCAGTTCTGAGGTGATCAGTGAATTCCTTCTTTGATAACCTGAACTTTGTAGGAACAGGAGTGACTTTGGAGCGAGGGAGGATGATTCGCTGATCTTCGAACTTCTTGATTATTTCTTCTCTCCTTTTCTGATCCTCTTCACTTAGCTTTTGAGGAGCTAAGGAAGGTCTGTTTTTATAAGAGAGAAATTGTTCTTCAAGTTCATCGGTCTTAGTGATTAAATCCAAGATCGGGATTATTTCTTTAGCATTAGGAGCTGTAATTATTGTTGATGAAGTTGCAGCCGTAGGAACTTCAGTTGGATCCTCAAACAGGGGAGAGGACTAGCTGAAAAACAGCGATTGTTTAAGTAAGAAGAGTTGGGGAAGAAAGAGATAGAGAAAAGAATATAGTTATGTGTATAGAGGTTTTATGGAGAGGAGAACTGAGATTGAGAAGGGGTAGAGGAGGGATGCAGAGTGAGGGAAGAGGATATATTGTACCTGACAAACTGGCTTTATTTGTAGGATTGACAGATTTCCTTCTGCAGCGAGGCCTTTGTTTTTGCCTTTATCAGCTTCAGATGTTGCAGGTTTTGTCATAGTCGTCTCCCCTGATGGTTCATTTATGATGACCCCTTTTTGAGCAACTACCTTAGGCTGGACGAAGAAGTCAAAATCATCATCATCGTCATCATCATCGTTTTTAGGGGATGATGATGGTTCTTCGTCCTCAAGGTCGAGGTCTTCATCATCTTCTGCTTCTTCTTCAGCTTCAGTTTCCTCCTCGTCAGCGTAGGGTATGGTAACATCAGCATCAGTTTCTAGATTCTCTTCGAGTTGCTCCCCCTCAGATACAGAGGGAGGTTTCTCGGTTCCCTCAGGGTTTTCAACTCCCTGAGGTTATTCAGTTGTAGTAGCAGCAGTAGTAGAACTCGTCTCCCTCTCAGCTAGGGGAAGGTCTTCAAGAGTTTTCTTCTCCCCCTCAACATTATAGGGAAGTTCTTGATCCTTCTCCCCCTATTCCACATGATGGATGGGGGAGGATACAACATTCTCAGCAGCATGCATTAGGTCCCTGTCTTCCAGGCCAGAGATCCCAACACAGGTTTCAATCTTGCTTAATCTGTCTTCTAGGCAAGATATAGCAGGAGTGAGTCTTTGAAGATCTTCTCGATCCACCTGAGTAAAGTGCAAAGGATCACAAGTGGCAGCATTCAGGCGGCCGAGGATTTGCTGCAATAGATTGGTGGCGGCACTGATGTCGGTCCTTCAGAAGGACAGTTCTCCTTTAAGATCTCCAAACTCTGTCTTCAATGATGTGACTTCATTGGACAGAGAGGTGAAGTTTGTGGAGAGAGTATTGTTGGTAGTGGAGTGGTCAGCAAGAGTAGTAGTGAATTGGGCAATGTTGCTTTCCACCTTCTCCAAATCAGCACTGGAGGCCTTCTTTCCGACCTCTGTGGTTAGCGTTTTTAGAGCGTCCCCAGCATTTGTAACCGCTAAAGAGTTGGCAGTGAGAGTGGTGTCGAAGGATGCCATCTTTGTTTCCAGGGCCTTCAAGGAGGTGTTGATATCCCCCAAATTAGGACCTGAAACAGTTAAGAACTTGTGAACAAAGGAAAGCTCAGAAATTTGGGGTTTTGAGAGAGGAGTATGTGGAGTTATGTGTATACCTGCGGGATGGTTGACGAAATCCTCGAAGTTTCGATGACCTGTATATGTTTCCATGTCATCTTCCAGTGTACCTTTATGCTGGGAAGTTTCTGCAGGTCCTTTATTTAGATCATATATCCGCCGTAGTTCGTCAGTAGATGAGTCACTCAGATGAATGATCTTTGTTGTGGAGAATGGAGGAATAGATGGAGTGACCAAAGAAGTAAAGGGATGAGTGATGGTTGAGAAAAGGGTTGTGGAGCGGGGTTCAGCGATGGATTCGCTGAGAAATACTTCTTCAGTCCTTAGAATGTCTGAAGAAGGGGGGTTCTGTTCCAAGTTTATAACCTCAATGTTTAGAGACGCTGAGGTTGGGATTGAAGAGGTGGCTTGAGCAGCTGGGGCAGAGCGTACCACAAAACTATCCAGCGACTCTTGTACAAGGTGAGTCGTGGAGTCTTCAGCCGTTGATGGCTTGGAGGGTTGCTCCTTGGTTTTCTTGATCCTTACGGATTCAAGTTGGGTAGTAGAGTGTTTTCTTTTACGAGAAGGCGTGGAGAGTGCTGCCTGGGTATCAGCGGTGGGGATTACCACTGAAGTAGCCACATAAATAGAAGAAGGATTAAGAATAGATATGCGTGTAGAACTTTAGCACCAACCTGAGAGAGTCTCAGGTCTCCTACCTTTGGGTATTCATCCCCAAGTCCGTGTAGAAAGTTAGCACTAACAAACCTTGGATATGGAACGCAAGTTGGTCTGTCATCCATGTTCACCCTGAACGCCAAATCGTCGTAGATGATTGACGCCCAATCGATGTGAAGTCCCTTCAGCAGTGCATATCCCATGGCCTGTTGGGGTTGGGATGCTTGGTTAGTTGACCCAACTTTTGCTATTAGGCAGCTAATCAGATGAGCGAAGATGAAATTCATCTCACTGGGCATCATTGACTTCTTGATGACAGTTAGCTTCTTGTCACGGTTTTTGTCTCTCCCTATGTCCCATGTGTAACCCATTGCATCAAAGAATGCAATCAGGGTTGCCCTGTCAGCAGGGTTCTTTTTGGGATCTGGTAGAGGGACAAAACGGTTTTCTTTGGTACTAGCCGGAAGGTTTAGAGCACGCCTGATATAAAATGGGGTGATCTTGGAAGTACCATGGTCCGTGTCACAGAGAATGACATCGACCATTTTCTTGGGATCTTTGGTTGTGGGCACCTGAGCTCGTCTGGCAGTATACCAGAAGTGAGCTAGAAGAGAACTATGAGCAGGGGGTGCAATGGTGAGAGCGGTTGAAATGGGGCAAGTTTTAAGAAAGTTCACAACATCATCAAGATGTGTGACAGGTTTCTTTTTAGGGAAGTCGAAGAGAGGATAAGGATTATTGTGTTGAAAGGTAACCTTCTTGAGATCAAATTTAACCTGAGGAGCCTTTGTGAACTCAGTTACTTCAGCAGGAGTGGAGGTTTTATCAGCAGGAGCCTCAGTAGTAGATGCCATTTCTGTTTATCACATATAAACATGAAGAAGATGAACAAAAACAATCTTAATGTGGAAAGATTTGCCAAACAGATGTTTTTGAATTTTGTCCATTTCATTCAAACAAAAATGCCTTAATGAAGATTAGAGTTTTCTTGTTTTGAAAAAGAAATACAAAACATAGAGAGCATTTGTTTTCCAGTTTCTGTTTAAAGAAGAGATTCTGGAAAAACGTTTGAAGAAAAAGTTTAAGATTTTGAATTTAAACTTGAAGAACAACCATGAAGATTGTGTTCATAAAATCATAAAAAGAAAATGATTTCATTTTAAAAAGGTTTCTTTTGTTTGATCTGTTAATAACAAGAATAAGATCAAAAACCAGTTTATAAAAGGTAAATAATAAGAATATTAACCTTAGATGATGAAGGCGAACAAGTTCTGAAAAACGAAGAGTTCGAAATGCAACAGTGTTCTTTTCTTAAAGAAGAAGTTGTTCGCGTAAAGGAAAAAATATAAACTCGAATGGTTTATATAGTGAGAGTAGAGAGAGAAAAACTATGAGCGGGAAAAGTTTTTCATGATGACACAGACACGTGTTTGCATTTGATTGGATGAGAAAACGAAATGTGCAAACGTGTGTCAGAAAAAAGAACGTGCCAGGGTTTATCCGTTTGATTACGTCATAAACGTCCTTTCATATTTTAGGATGTCTCTGAGGTTTTTGAAAGCTCAGGGACACTTTTGAAAACATGAAGCACTGAATAGAAATATCAGTGTTGGTTTGTAGAAATTCCACAGTATTACTGAAAGGAAGAGATATTCAGCGATGTAATGTGTTTTTGAAATCTTGCATTCATATGCGAAAGTCAACGAGTAAAGAAAACATACCTTGATATAAGCGAATCAATTTTGTTCAGAGAGAAGGTGATAGAAATGGGTTATACGAGTTCACTGTTATCGCTTGATCAAATGTGAACCGCTGAAGATTTTACTCTTCAAAGTTCAGCATTCCAAGCTCGCTGATGAGAAAGTTGAATATTGTCTCATCAAGAGGTTTGGTAAAAAGATCAGCTAACTGAAAGTCAGTTGGGATAAAATGAAGTTCTATATCACCATTCATCACATGATCTCTGATAAAATGATACCTGATTTCGATGTGTTTTGTATTTGAGTGTAGCACTGGATTGTTGGGTATAGCGATGGCATTAGTGCTGTCGCAATAGATTGGAATTTTCGAGAGCTAAAGATCATAGTCCAGTAGTTGATTTATCATCCACAAGACTTGAGAACAACAGCTTCCAACGGCTACGTATTCAGCTTCGGCGGTTGAGGTGGACACAAAGTTTTGCTTCTTACTTGTCCAACTTACCAGCTTTCCACCCAGGAGCTGACAGCCTCATGTGGTGCTTTTCCTATCCAATTTGGAACCTACAAAATCACTATATGAATAGGCAATTAGATCAAACCCTGAGTCTTTGGAATACCAAAGACCTAGGTTGGGAGTACCCTTAAGGTAACGAAAGATTCGCTTTACAACGATCATATGAGATTCCTTAGGTTCAGCTTGATATCGTGCACACAAACAGGTTGCGTACATAATATCAGGTCGGCAAGTTGTAAGATATAAGAGAGAGTCGATCATCCCACGCTATGTCGTGGCATTAACAGGTTTTCCAGAAGAATCCTTGTTTAGTGCCAGCGGTGGTGCCATATGGGTTTTCATAGCTGAACTCTGAGTTAAATCAAATTTCTTCAGCATATCTTTAACATACTTTCCCTGATTAATGAAAGTTCCTTTTTCATTTTGTTTTATCTGAAGACCAAGGAAATATGTTAGCTCACCCATCATACTCATTTTGTACTCTGCTTTCATCCTTTCAGAGAAACGAGTACAAAGGTCAGGGTTAGTATAACCAAATGTAATATCATCAACATATATTTGAACAAGAGTGATATGACCTTTTACTTTTCTGAAAAATAGAGTTTTGTCGATTTTACCACGCTCAAATTTTTCGATAAGGAGATAAGAGGATAGAGTGTCATACCATGCACGATGAGCTTGCTTTAAGCCATAGAGTGCCTTATCCAGTTTATAAACATAACCTGGATGCTTAGGATCTGAGAATCCTGGAGGTGTTCCACGTAGACTTCTTCGTTCAGCTTTCCATTTAGGAACGCTAACTTAACATCCATCTGATAAACTTTGAAGTCTCTGTGTACAGCGTAAGCTAAGAAAAGACGAATGGCTTCTAGTCTTGCCACTGGAGCAAAGATTTCGTCGTAATCTATACCTTCCTCTTGTCTGTATCCCTGAGCAACAAGTCGAGCCTTGTTGCGGGTTATAGTTCCATGTTCATCCAACTTGTTTCGATAGACCCATTTAGTGCCTATCACTGACTTGTTATATGGACGAGGAACAAGCTTCCAAACTTTGTTTCTTTCAAATTCAGTCAGCTCTTCTTGCATAGCACTGACCCAGTTTGGATCTTGGAGGGCATCATCTATTTTCTTTGGTTCAATCAGAGAAATAAAGTTAACAAATAAACAGATATTACCTGCACTTCGTCGAGTCTGAACACCAGCGTTTGGATCACCAAGAATCTGATCAATAGGGTGATTAATAGTCCATCACTGAGCCAGAGCATGAGTCGCTGACTCAACTTGAACTTGAGGGGCTGAAGATGAGGCTTCAACAACTTCTGGTATATCTGCCAAGAGAAGAATATGTGCAGATGTCATTTCATTCACTGATTGCAGAGAAGTAGATGGTATGTATGAGACATTTGGTTCAGAAACAGGCATAGTGTTTAAAGGAATAGCTGAGACCCATGAAGTTTCAGCTTCACTAGTCTGCATGTTTGGGATGATAGTAGGACCATCATATTCAACGGGATGATTATGAGGAGTGGGAATATCTTCTGAATCACCCAGATGAGAAAACATCCATTGATTCAGTTCTTCAGTATCAGCAAAAGGTCGAGAATTTGCTGAACGGGATTCGTCAAAGGTGACGTGAATAGTTTCTTCAACAGTTTGTCTTCTTCAATTGAAGACTCTGAAGGCTTTGGAGATAGAAGAATATCCAAGAAAGATTCCATCATCAGCCTTAGGATCAAACTTTCCAAGGGCATATTTGTTATTTAGTATGAAACACTGACATCCAAAGATGCGAAGAAAGCTAATTGAAGGCTTTCTCCCATGAAAAAGTTTATAGGCTGTCTTTTTGAATCTTTTGACTATCAGCGACCTGTTTTGCATAAAACAAGCAGTGTTGACAGCTTCTGCCCAAAACTGAGTACGTAGATGAGAATCGTTGAGCATTGAATATGCAGCTTCAATGATAGTTCTATTTCTTCTTTCAGCGACTCCATTTTGTTGCGGTGTTCTCACTGAAGAAAAGTTGTGAGAAATACCCTTACTTTCAAAGAAGGAATCAAGAGAATTGTTTTTTAATTCAGTCCCATGATCACTCCTTATTGAGCGAACGATCATGTTGTTCAGGACTTCCATTTTCCTGACAAAGGTGATGAGTTCTTCAGGGGTGTCACTCTTAGAACGGAGAAACATTACCCAAGTATAGCGAGAGAATTCATCAACTATGACCAATCTATATTTCTTTCCAACGATGGATTATTTGTTAACAGGGCCAAACAAATCCATATGGAGAAGTTGTAAAGGAGATGACACTGTGGAAACTTGCTTTGACTTGAAGCTTGCTTTGGTCTGCTTCCCTTTCTCACACGCTGAACATAAAGACTCCTTGGCGTATGAGTGTTGACGTAGACCAGTGACTAACTCTTTAGAGAAAAGAGTATTTAGTGTCTTGAAGTTCAGAAGGGAGATCATTTGATGCCATAACCAGTTGGCGTCAGATGAGGCTTTTGAGAAGAAACAAGAGTTCTCAGTGGTTGTAGAGTCCATGTTTATAATGTAAACATTTTCCATACGATAACCGCTGAGAGCTATCTTCTCATTTTTGTCAGTGACAAAGCAGGATTCCGTAGTGAAAATCACTTTGTTATCCTTGTCACATAGCTAACTAATGCTTAGAAGATTATGCTTCAGTCCTTCAACATATGCAACTCTTCCAAAGGTTGTTGTACCATTAGAGAGTACACCAAACCCTCGGGTATAGCCTTTTCCATTTCCACCGAAAGTCACAGAGGGGCCTTTTTCTTCCTTATACTCAGTGAGCAGGTTCTTCTTACCAGTCATGTGTCTAGAGCATCCGCTATCGAGATACCAAATACCCTTCTTAACCTGCAAACAAGGAAAATTAGTTTGACTTGGGCACCCATTTCATCATGTATGCACACTTGTCAGTAGGGGTAGAGGAGGTGGAAGGTTCAGCAGTCTTCGCAGCATTTGAAGATTCAGCTTTAGTGTCAGTCTTCACTTTGGTTCATTTCTTAACCTCAGTGGTCTTCTTTACCTTGGGGGCAGTAATCTTCACCTTAGCTAAATTTTTAGCTTTGGTGGCTATGGGGCACTTACTAGCAATATGATTTGTAAATCCACAGTGATAACATTTCCTATAACTAAAAGTAGCTTTAGGACCGTTTGCATGCTGAGCCATAAATTTTAAATGAGCAGGGCCAACACCAAGTATACCTTTGGCATTGGAAATGGGAGGAACAATCAGTTCTTCAGATTTCTTACCAATTACATCCACTTTGATTCTAGGAGTAGATCGCTGAATAAATCCAGGGATCTTCTTCTTAGAAGCAGAGGAATAGCTCACTGAAGCTTTAGAAGCGTTCAGCTTAGGTACAAAGGTACCCTTCTGAGGTTTTGGATAAATAATTTTCTCTTTACCTTTAGAAGTTAAGGTAGAGATTTCCTCAGGGACAGGAGGTTTTGAAGAGGAACACTGAGAAGATGAAGTGTCAGGGATAGAGGAGACAAACATTCCAAACTTAAGCATGGAATGGTCAGTGGTTGGTTCTTCAGCGTCAACTTTGTAACCCAGACCATGTTTGTCACTCAGAGGAATCTGAGACTTGAATATCTCAGTGATCGTTCTTGAGGATTTATACCATCCATCAACAGTAGCTTTTTCTGCTTTTAATGCAGCGATAGCTTCTACTCGTTCGATTTTGACTAGCTGATTTATATGAACATGATCTTTCAAGTCTTCTTCAATTTTAGAAAGCTTTTCTATTTGAAGGTGACAGTTTTTAATTTGTTCAGCGAGATCAATATTTTGATTTTCAACAACAGTTTTGCCATTCATGAGGTCATATAAACTCATAGTCAAGAGATCGATCTTTCGAAGACTATCAGCTTTATCAATATTTGAAATATTGGTAAAGAAGGTAGGTGATACCTTAGTAGCAGAGGTTGAAGCAGAGGGAATGTCAGAATGTTCTTCCTCATCTTTGATTTTGGCCATGAGACAGATATTGGCTTCATCATCATCTTCTTCGTCAGAGGCAGCCCAATCATAGTCAGCCATAAGGCCTTTACCTTTCTTCTTAAAGCCTTTCAGCTTTGCGTACCTATCTTTCAGCTTTTGGTACTTGTCATCTCTAGACCTGGGGTTATATGATTTCTTGGAGAAATCTGAGGTTCTAGAAACTTTCTTTGACCTGCACTCGCTAGCAAAATGTCCTATTTTTTCGCAGTTATAGCAAGTAGCAGTAGCTTTATCAACGGGAGTTGATGATCTAGGCTTATCAGTGATAGCAAGAGGTTTGTTCTTTCTGAAATTTTTCTTTTTGGCGAATCTCCTAAACTTATTAGAAAGGAGAGCCATAGATTCATCAAGATCTGAAGAGTCAGGATCTGATGAGCATTCAGAGTTAGTCTCCAACTCAGTGATAGTGATAGTAGATCGTTGAGTGGAAGGACACTCTGAGATTAAAGAAACAGGGGTGCTTTTGGAATCTTTTACATGATTCTTCTTAAGATGACTCGATTGTTAATGATTAAGCATCGTGCCATATAAGGTAGATAGAGTCATATATTTAAGATCCTTTGACAGCTTGAGACACATAGAATAACTGTCACAGCTTTCAGGTAAACATTCTAAGAACTTTTTCAGAATTTCAAAGTTAGAATATTTCTTACCAACGGTTTTCAAATCTATTATTAAACAGTTAAAGCGTTGGTGAACTTCAGAGTGAGATTCATTCTTACCACAAATGAAGCTTTCATATTGTCTTACCAGGTTGATCTTTCGTGAGTCCTGGACTTCAGACGTACCTTCATACTGAACACAGATTGTGTCCCACATGGCTTTAGAGGTTTTCAGGTTCATAACGGAATGGTAGACATCGTCAGGAAGAGCCATGGAAAGAATGGATCTGGCTTTGGTGTCGAGAGCCACTTTCTTCTTATTTTCATCAGTCCACATATGAATTTCCTTTGGAACTAATCTTTCTGGAATAGCAGCTCTATTTTCAGCGGCTGGAACCTCAGGATCAATTCTGACAGGGATGTATGGACCATTTTCGATGTAATAAGGTATAGTTGGGTCTACACCTTCTAAGAAGAGTATCATCCTATTTTTCCATAGATTAAAGTTATCTCTAGAAAATCTAGGGGGTTTAGCAAGAGAACCATTATCAATATAGTTAGTGTTTGTGTTGGTAGCCATTTTAAGAAATAGCAAGGAAGAGAAAAGATTAGTATAGACGAGCTCTGATACCACTTGTTGGTCCCGAAGGGTTATACAAGTTTGTAGAAGGGGGGGGGGTTGAATACAAACACAAAGATTTTATTTTTCTAAATTGTTTATTGATATTTATCAAACAATTTACATATTGTTGCGGAACAAGATTAAGGACTAAGCCTAATCTAAACAAGTTAAAAACACTAAGTTTCTTGCACTAGAATTAAGACAGAAAGGAGATAAGAATATTAAAGATAAGTATTCTAACACTAAGAGAGAAAGAAGAAGATGGCCGAGCACTTCATTTCTGAAGCAGGGTTCTTCTTATATACTGCATGCATGTAATGCATGGCAGTATTACTTTACACGTGGCAACAGCTGAGTGGTTGCATGTTTTGACCTTTGTAGAAAACCTTAGTAGCCGCATGGTGTACGGTGTAGAATCAGAGTTGGTTGTACGATTCTGGACAGAAGGGATGTCCGTTCTGACATTTCGTACGGAGACGTGCAAGGGGAAAGACAAAAGCAACTTGTAGAGTAGACCTCATGATCAGCGTTCGTTGAACAGTACTTTATCAGTGAGTGATAAAGCTCAGCTATTGCTGAAGTCTTCTACTTGATACTTCACGTTGAGTGGACAAGTCTTGGCTTTGCCGATATCCGCATCAGTTCATTAGTAGACTTGTCGCTGTTCTTGAGCTTGATCTTTGACTTCAGCGTAGAACATATTTGACGTGAAACTTGTCTTCAGGGATCATAAGTAAACAACTAAAACTTATCAGCGATCACCAATAGGACTGGACAGGCTCAGGGCTTTATGGGTGAACAGATTCGCTGAATGTCTAAACTAAAGAACATGAGTTTCCTATCACCGGTACTGTAGATACATAGTACTTATCAGCGATAGTGAAACTCTAATCAATATTGTCTACTTACAATTTTCACTAAGTGTTTCTTAAAGAGTCATTATCAAATCACTGTGGGTTTGGATCAACACAGCGGCTAAAATGGCCTTCCCAACCAAATTGGAATGTCTTGTCAACTTTAGGGTCAATAATTATGAAATCATTAGAAAATATGAATTTGTCTACTTGCACTAAAACATCTTCTATCTTTCCTTTATGGTAAGTTATGGATTCGTTGGTCTAGCCTCTTCTATCCTTAGTGTATTGAAAGCATACAAAGACATAAGATTTATGCTAGCTCCTAAATCACCTAAAGTTTTTTCTACCAATTTTCTTCCTATAAAATAGAGAATTGTGAAACGTCCCGGGTCTTTATGTGTGACACCCGGAAATTTCGGTTACGGGTTTTGATATTTTTATAGCTTGCAAAATAAATTTTGGTAATTATAGATTTTGTTTGCGGCAAGAAGCCCTTATTTTAGTACGTAATGCATCGGGATCAATCGACATTCGAATTAGAGAGCTGTTGGGTGCGGTACCATCCTGGCAATTATGCCAGCGAGAGTGGCAAGGTGTCACAATCTCATGACACTATCGCGTGGCTGAGAAGTCTCGGTACGCTTATCGCGATTGCGCCCACGAGAGTGACTCTTGTCAAAATCGCACGACTATCGTCGGCGTGCATTGGGGAATAAAAACCCACTCTAGTCGAGAATTTAGGCAATGATTTTGGGGTCGATTTTGGAGCTCTCTTCCAGCGATTTTTGGTGGGTATTCTCACCCAAACATCTCACTTCATTTGTGGTCTCATCTTGGTCATTAATGGAGCATTTAATACTTTTTTCATTAAGTGTCAAGATCCACCAAGTTTCCTCAAATCCTCAAGCAATCTCATCCTCCATTTTCTTGGGTTTCAAACTATTAACCTCAAGGCGAGTTTATTCTAAATTTTATAGCTCATGTAAGTTAATCTATGTGTTTCTAACCTTTTAAAACATCTCCTCATTTATTGTTCATGATTTGGATGGGTTTTTATCAAAAATCTAACTTTTGGGGATTTTAGGGTTTTGTTGGAATAAAAAGGGTTTTACCAAGATGGATACATGTGATATATGGATGACTCATGGTCTTTAAATGTGTAGGTTATTTATGCTACCATTTTATGAGTTTGATGATTTTGGGTCAAAGTCCAGCGTTTTGGAAAACTAAATGATTTTGATATAGACTTTATGGATATGGGTTTAATATGTCGATATGATGATGGAAATGGGTATTTTGTGCATATTGGAACTTCTAGGACTAAGTCATACATTTTGGAAACAAGTTTGGGATTGTTTAAGCAATTCACGTAAGCGTTGACCTTTCTGTGTAGCTTTATCGAGATCAGAAGCAAATTGTGCAAAATCTTCTAATTCTGCGAATTGTGCCAGTTCCAATTTTAATTTACTTTATTTACATGTAGTAAAATACCTCAAAGGATTGTAAACTGTTGCCTAATAAAAAACTTGAGGCTTTTTTAGTCAAACTCGAGGAAAGAATACACCTACAGTCAATTGTTAAATTCGAATGAGACTATTAATAAATCTGTTAAAGGATACGTGGTTTGATAAAAAAAAATATCTCAGTCATGTTTTATCATTTCCCGATAAATTAAAAAATATCATTTTAGATCTATAATATTCTAATGTTTACTAATAAATCATTTTAATTGAAATGGAAAACAATCAATCCCGTAATGAATTAGTTAATGAGTTGAAATAAACAAACTAAAATGAAGGGTTATTATTTCATTAGACCGATGACCTTAGTTAATCCTATAATTCATATTTGCATCAAGTACCCTTTTTGCGTAATTTTTATCCTTACTCTATGAATATAAATTATCGTAATAATAATTTGTATTTGCATTTTCTATTATAGTATTCGTTTTTATATGTAACTTGGTCATATCATTTGACCAATTGTAACTTCCTTTTTTGAATATTTGAACGATTTTGAAAATCCTCAGAATAAATACTAATATCAAATTATTAAATAAGTTAGTGCATGTCTTTATTTTTTATTGACTCTTTTCGAAAGAGGTAAGATCCGGTGAATCGGAAACAATTAATTAAGAATAAAAAACTTCTTTTATGGAACAAACATATCAACATGCGTGGATAATACCTCTCCTTCCACTTCTCGTTCCTATGTTAATATTCTTAATGGAGGATAGTCGTGGAGTGAAGCTATTCAATGGGCGTGTGTAGGTGCCCAAGATCAGGGGAAATCGAGAGCTACTTATGGATGATGCTCACAAGTCCAAGTACTCCATACATCCGGGCAGTACCCAGATGTATAGAGACTTGAAGTTACATTATTGGTGGACAGTTATGAAAATGGATGTGGCACACTATGTGGAACGGTGTGCGACTTGCTCCCAAGTGAAGGCCAAGCATCAACGACCTTATGGTAGTTTGCAATCCTTAAAAATACCCGAGTGGAAGTGGGATAAAATCACGATGGATTTTGTGACCAAGTTGCCAAATACCTTGAGGGGTCATGATACCGATGGACAAGTTGGAAAGCTATACATTGATGAGGTGTTGTATAGGAATGGCACCGGGGCGGGTATGGGTCGGGGTTCACCATCCCCGACCCCGACCCCGGTTTTTGGTACCTTCCCCCGGCCCCGGCCCCAGGCGGGTATGGTGATTGAAATTCCATCCCCGGTCAACTTTCCGGTCAAGACCCAGTCACCCGTTCCCCGAATTTTACCCGGCTCCCCGACCCGGTCACAAACAACAAACAACAAAAACATCAATTCTATTTTAACACGAATAATTTTACCTACATCAACTAAAAGAACATTCAATTACCATCTTGTGTAACAAGTGGATAATCATAAGCGCTGAGAGTAATAAACCAATCCTAATGTCTACCTTCTCCCAACATAGTAATTAGCATCAATGTAGAAGGAGTAGCACTAACCAGTGATTAAGCAATTAAATTAGCACAAAATCGGAGGAAATTCCGTCGCAGCGGTGCAGTCGGTGAATCGATCGATTCACCAAAGTGTGATCAATCTCGTTGTTAATAATATTTGTTGGGGAGATCTATAAATATAGTGATTTGTATCTATAAATATCCATATCATATTTAATAAATGTATAAAATAAATAACTTTTTAATTATATATACCGGGTACAGGGCGAGTCGGGGGATAGTCATCCCGGCCCCGGCCCCGTCCCCGGTTTCTTGAAAGCGGGTATCCCCGGCCCGGACCTGGTACCCGATTTGGCGGGGAATCCCCGACTCCTGGACCGGGTTCCCCACCGGGTCGGGCCAAATTACCATTCCTAGTGGTGTCTATACATGGTATACCTGTGTCTATAGTCTCCAATCGTGATAGCCGGTTTACTTCAAGATTTTGGCAAGCCTTGCAAGAAGAATTGGGCATAAGGGTAAATTTGAGCACGACATACCATCCTCAAACGAATGGGTAAAGTGAAAGGATTATTCAAATGTTGGAAGACATGTTGAGGTCTTGTGTGATAGATTTTGGAGGCAATTGGGATACACACCTACCATTGGTATAGTTCGCTTACAATAACAACTATCACTCCAGTTTAAAGGCGGCATCATTCGAAACTTTGTATGGAAAGAAGTGTAGAACCCCCGTGTGTTGGCTAGAGGCGAGGGAGAAGCAATTTGTTGGACCTGAAATTGTGCAAGAAACGGCCGACAAAGTCAAGATCATTAGAGAACGCTTGAAAGCGGCTCAAGACTGACAAACGAGTTATGCCGACAAGAAAAGACGGTCGGTGGAATTTCAAATGGGAGACGGTGTGATGTTGAAGGTATTTCCTTGAAAGGGCTTGATTCGCTTTGGAAACCTTGGGAAGTTGAGTCCCCGTTTTCTTGGGTCATTCACTATTATAGAGCATGTTGGGTTGCAAGCCTATAAGTTGGAATTACCACCGGAGGTGGATGTGATTCACCCTACATTTCACGTGTGTTATTTTCGGAAATGCTTAGAGGAAGAAGAAAGTGTGATACCATTGTCGGAAATTCGGGTAGACGACAACCATTGTATTGAAGAGCCCGAAGCCATCTTGGAAAGAGAGACTAAGAGACTTCGACACAAAGAGGTTACAAAGGTCTAAGTGCAATAGAGGCACCATCGGGGTGCCAATGTGACTTGGGAAGCGGAGGAGGAAATGAAACGTCGGTATCCTCATTTGTTTGTTTAGTTTAGGATTTCGAGGATTGTAACACCCGAAACTTTTGGTTACGGGTTTTGATATTTTTATAGATTGCAAATTAAGTTTTGGCAATTAAAGATTTTGTTGGCAGCAAGAAACTACTTATTTAAGTACGTAACGCATCGGGATTAATCGACATTCGAATTGGAGAGCTGTTGGGCGCGGTACCATCCTGGCGATTGAGCCAGCGAGAGTAATAGGGTGTCACAATCGCACGACACTATCGCTTAGCCGAGAGAAGTCTCGGTACACTTCTCACGATTGTGCCCGCGAGAGTGACTCTTGTCACGATTGGGGTCAATTTTGGAGATCTCTTCAGCGATTTTGGGTGAGTATTCTCACCCAAACATCTCACTTAATTTATGGTCTCATCTTGGTCATTAATGGAGCATTTAATACTCTTCTAGGTTCATTATGTGTGAAGATCCACCAAGTTTCCTCGAATCCTCAAGCAATCTCATCCTCCATTTTCTAGGGTTTCAAACTATAAACCCCAAGGTGAGTTTATCCTCATATAAGTTAATCTATGCGTTTCTAACCTTTTAAAACATATCTCCATTTATTGTTCTTGATTTGGATGAGTTTTCATCAAAAACCTAACTCTTGGAGATTTTAGGGTTTTGTTGGAATAAAAAGGGTTTTACCAAGATGGATACATGTGATTATATGGATGACTCATGGTTTTTAAATGTGTGGGTTATTTATGCTACCATTTTATGAGTTTGATGATTTCGGGTCAAAATCCACGATTTTGGAAAACTAAATGATTTTGATATAGACTTTATGGATATGGGTTTAATATGTCGATATGATGATGGAAATGGGTATTTTGTGCATATTGGAACTTCTAGGACTAAGTCATACATTTTGGGAAAAAGTTTGGTGATTGGAAAACCTATTATGTGTACAAACTTGTGCTCTTAATTGCCTTATTGAGATACTGTTTCGGTATGTTTGAAACTTATGACTTATTTGATGTAGTGCGATGGATCTATATGCACAAAGGTAAACATTATATGGTTGTTGGAGGTGGTTGGTTTACCACTCCCTTTTAGCTAGATATGGGTAACAATCTCCGGAGGACTCAAACTATAGACCGTGGGTGGTTGACTTTGATAACCGTGAGACCCATACTGTATTGTTCTAGCAAGGAGCCTATAGTAGCATATTGGAGGACTTGAACTATAAACCGTGGGTGGTTGAACTCAATGACCAATGCCCTACTCGTCTAAACATAGAATCGTGTCCTACTTTTGTGTTTCGGCACGTTCCATGGAAACCGGGTCTACCCCGTGATGGTAATGTACGTTTTGGACCGAAGAGATTCCTTTGGTAATAAAGAGGTTTGAAAAATACAAGCATGTGTTTGAGATCATTTAATCTATTAATTGTTATTACCTTTCTTTAATTATTTTGCTCTCACTAGGCTTTAGCCTAACATTTCTTCTTAAATCGGCATGTAGGTTAGGTCATGCTAGCAGTGGGGTTTCTCATGCTTGGGCGGAGGGTCAAGGGTCGAGATATAGCATTTTTGGAGTTTGATAGCCATGTCGATACTTTTGTTGACTAGATATATTATTTTGTTATGAGATGAGAACACCCGTCTTTAATCTAAATTAGATCAGTTTAGATTAGTAGGTTGTCTACTTTAATCTCTCAAATTTTGGCTTATGTACGCTATATTATTTCACCTTTTTCGGTGATGGCTTTATATTAGTTTGTTATTTCCGCAATTTATTCAAGTTTAAAATTTACCCCAATTGTTAGGGTTTTATACTATGCTTCCGGGGGGGTATTAAAAAAAAGAGGCACTACAACCTTCAGTCGATGCTACAATCTCATACTCAGTCAACTTTTTTTCTTGCTCTAAACATCCTTCTGAAATTTGTCTTAACTGTGTGTATTCTTATTGCTTCAAGAAAAGGGATGTTGATATGCAACTGCTTAAACATATCTAGAAACTTCGTGAATTGCAATTCATCCTCTTTTTCAACCCCTGGGGGTACGGAACATAAGGTGGTAGAGGTGTAATGACAACCTTTCCAAAAATAGAGGTTGGTGGAATAGTAGTGGTCATGTGTTCACTTGTTGCTAGTTTGATAGGTGTTGCAGCAACAATGTCTGCATGTGGCTGACTTGTTGTAGGATTTGTAGTGGACTTCTTTTTCTATTTATCATCACGAAATAATAGACAAAACATAGATATATCATGTATTGACACAAAGTCAGTACTTATCTCATATTCAAGTACATTATCAAGAGTTACTCAACCAATAGGTGATATTGTTGTAGAAAAATTTCTAGGTTTGTATTGCTCATAGTCTTAGATTATAGCGGAGAGCTCTCAATAAAGTGTTTTCAACCTCTCAAAGTTATAACTCTCACATGTTCATTGGTCATATTCTTAGGAATCTTTATATCACTAAGCAAAGTCCAAAAGGTCTATTTCTCAATTCAACTGCAATCTTACCAATTTGAGTTTCCAAGGTCCTTATGGTTGTATTTTGATTATCAATGGTTGAATTGGGTTGGTTTATAAACCCTTTCAATATTGCTTCTGAAGAAGCAGATGAATCAGCATGATGGTTTGGTTTACTTTGAAAAGATGGTTGAATTTTGTTGAAAATGTGTATGTTGGTTTTGAGAGCTACTTGGCTACAAGTTTTGTATTATTTACTCTTTTGTAACATATAAGTTCAAACATAGACTATTCCAATAAAAATTGTGGTATTGCTTTCAACTTGAGTTATAGTTGTTTGAAATTGACCAGGCCTATTTTGTAAATAATTCATAGATTCAGAGTTTTGACTACATTGGCCACATGTATGTCCCTTAAAGTACACACATTGTATAAGCAAGGATTCGAACGCATATGTTGCCATTGATGTGAGTTGTGTTGTAAAAGCAGCATATTGATCATTTTCATGAATATCAATTGTGTTTTTAAGTACTAGTGCTCGTGGATCTGACCAATGACCGGTATTGTTTGAAATAAATACCATAGCCATCATTATAGGTACTGGTTGTAAAGGCTTCCCTGTGTAGCATTAAGCATCTGTTTACCTATGATATTTAAACCATTGTAGAATTTCTCAAGATGTATACTTTAGGAATGCCATGGTGAGGGCATTTCCTTAACAGTTCTTTAAGCATTTTCCAAGCAACCAGGAGTGCTTCATTGTTAGTTTATTTAAACAAGAAAATTTCATTTCTAGACTAAGCATTCCGTGTTGGTGGAAAATCGTTTTTTAAAACTTTCGTCCATGTCTTTCCATGTAACAATTGAATCTGGTTTGAAAGAGTTATACCAATTTTTTTTGCTTTATCTCTTAATGAAAATGGAAATAACTTCAACCAAAGAGGATCATCAGTTACTCCACCTATATGAAAAACATTAGTGATTTCCATAAAGGACTTAAAATGTGGATGTGGGTCCTTAGACGGAAACCACTAAACTGACTGTTTGCTTGTAACTTTTGAAACATGACTGGTTTGAGTTCAAAGTGAGCACCCTTTGGTCTAAGTATTCTTCAATGCAACTCGTGAAAAACATGACTAGCATAGTCTATGAAATCATCTTTTGAATTAGCAATTTAGATAATATTTTAAATTTTTTGAAATTCACTTTCTCTACTTATGTAACATGTAATCTGAATAGAAAAAAATAAGAAAAAGCTTGTGAAAACAAAAGGATCGAAAAACTAAAAATATCAAAAAGTAACGGCAAATAAAATCCAAAAAACAAAAAAGAAACATATCATTGAAATTATAAGTTAAAGTATTTTGACTCTGATGAGTTTTGGTACCGTTTTTATATCTAACTGTTTTTATACAATTATCTATTTGTGTTATATAAAAATTGGGGGAAATTGTTGGTCTCAATCATTTAATTTGGTAGTTACACTAATACATCTTGTAAAATATTTAGAAAAGTATTAGGGTTTTTATCTATAATCCAAAATACAAAAATGAGGATATGATTTTATCTAATCTTAATTTGTACAACGGTGGGATCCGAAATGCATATAGGAGAATAAAATGTACTATCCAAAAATATACGGATCCAAAAGTTCTTTAAGAATCTGATATGTTCTCTAGGATCCAAGTCTTGTCATAAGATCGAAATTCATAAAGATTTGATTTAATATGATCTTTTTGGGATCAGAAACATATCCTATGATTTAGTATAAAAGAACAAACTAAGATTTTAGTTGTAAAATTCTTATTCTTATATTCATTATTGGTCCAAAGAGAAAGCCTTCAACAAAATCAAAGAATAGTAGAAGTGAAGATAAAACGCCAAAGTGGAAATGATTTTTATCTAGTCGATTAAAGACCAGCACTAGATAAGTCAGAGAATTGAAAAATATTGTTTGGAAATTCGATTTGGAGTGGAAACTTACCTAACAAGTTTGGCTCACCAACTCCCATCAACCCATGTCTCAGTATGGGGATATGCTTTGCATGTCAGCCAATGAAATTTCTAATTTACGATTTTGTAGGATACTTCTTTTACTATTCCACTCTGCAATCAAACTTCTATAGCATATCTTAAAGATATCCAAAGGCAAGCTTTAAAACATGCAACATTTTAATGCAATGGTGGCTATAAAAGGTAACCCTTGTTATTGTTGCAAATCACTCGTTTGACAAAAAGAATTGGTTGATTGTTTCTTAAGAAAATCGACGTCAATATCAAAACACTATCTTAGTTCTTAAAATCTGTTAGAGTGCTTTCTTTAACTCTTTCAATGTCTATTTGAGCGCAAATTTGTAATCGGGTTTTTAGGTTAGGTATTTCTTCTTAGTTTCTACAACAATATGTAACTCTTTGTTTTTATAAAACATACTTTTTGTTAGCCCCAAGTATTCCAATGTAAAAGTATTGAAAATATCACAAGTCTGAAGAACGTCGGAGACTAAGCGTCAGAGACCAAGACATCAGAGATTGTCCAGAAGAACAACAGAAGACCGACAGAGACCAACGTCAGAGACCAAGATCAACAAAAGACCATCAGAGCTCCTGATTATGGCTATTTCAAACGATATTTTTCAAGAATTAGACTCTTGTGTTACTGCTAAGGAAATCTGGGATCAACTTATGAACCAACTTGAAGCGGGAATAAAAACCCAAAATAACAGAAGGACCCATTGTATTAATGAATACAATGATTTCAAAGCTCTTCCTGAGGAAACTCTGCAACAAACCTACAACAGGTTTAATATCCTGATCACCAATTGTAAAAAATGTGGGGTTGTAAGATCAAGGGAAGATAACAATGTCTTATTCTTAAAATGTGGGGTTAAATATGTTCGTATCTTTACAAGCTAACCAGGACCTAGACACTTGGTCACTCACAGATGTGCACGGCACTCTTGCTGAACAGGAAAAGGATATTGTCAAACAAAAGGGCAAATCCTCTGTGGGAGGACCATTGGCATTGATCTCTGAATCAAAAGTACACTCATAAGGGAAATCTAGTAGAGACAAGAAGAAGGAAAAGACCCTGAAGAAGAAGGGAAAGAAAATCCTTATTGCAGAAAGTGATGATGAAGAGGACAACATGTCAGATGCTGATGATGATGCTGATATAAATGTCTTTGCTCAATCTCTTGCTTTGATAACTCAACATTTCAACAAGAGATTTGGCAAGAATGTGTTTGACAGAAGTGGAAGGTTTGAGAGAGAAGAGAAAGATGAGAAGAGAGGATGTGAACAAAGCATTGCACCTTACAAGAACCATCACAGAGCAGCACCAGAGAAGAGACCACCTTAATATCAACAGAGGTTCATTCAACCAACACCACAGAAACCAACAGATCCTGCCTAACCCATCAACCAAAATGATTACATATGCTTCAGATGTGGCAAACCAGGCCATTTCTCTGCCAACTGCAAGGGTAGACTGGTAAAAGACCAGGACTACTACAAAAACAAGTACAAGAATAACTTAAAGGAGAGAAGTTATGTGGCAGAGATGGAGAACTGGATTTCTGATTCATCTTCTGATGATGAACCAGAACAAGCCAACTTCTGTGGGATGGATGTTGCTGAAGAGATGACAGAGGAGATGATGGCAGAGAGGATGACAGAGACTGACTCTGCTGACAGAACACTGGAGATTTCTAGACCCAGTGTCAAGGTATGTTCCTCCTCTGACTCTAAATCTGACTCTAAACTGGAAATGAATGTGTCCAAACTTGCTGAGGAATTTCATTCTTTAAAACAAAAATGTAACGTCCCAAAAATTACAAGCAAATTTAAATTTTTAAATAAACAATTCATTTATAACAACTCATTAATTGATACCAACGCTTCGTTTGCAAACACATAATTAATATCTTTATAAATTAAAACCAGCGGAATAAAAGTTTAAATATTAAATCCATAAATCAACCAGCTCTCCTCGCGCGCCAGTGTGTACTCATCACGCCTTGGAGCCGCTTGGACCTGAAACCACAATTTATGGGAAAGGGTAAGCACGAAGCTTAGTGAATTCAAACACCATAAATAATACAGTTATTTCACACTACCCCTAAAACAGATAGTGACACATAAACGATCATACAGGTCTACGAACAAATCATAAACATGTATATCCACACCCACCCACCTAAAAAGGCACAAGTCGGTCCCACCGACCACATGATAACATCTTCGGCCCCGCCGAATCCCCGGTCCCACCGAGTCTCTACGCCCCGCGTATAAAACCTCCGGCCCCGCCGGATCCTCGGTCCCACCGAGTCTCTACGCCACCCGCGTATAAAATCTCCGGCCCCGCCGGATCCTCGGTCCCACCGAGTTAACATGACAACATAATATCAACTAGACACCCCACTATCTAGTTCCACAACACAATCACATAGAGCTACCACACACGTACTACAGCAATGATAAAACAACCGTTATTAGATATAGTGAGAGAACTCACCTCGAATGCGCGCCTAGCTCAACAATACAAATTCAAGCGTCCCAATTACGGTCGCTCCCCAGCACCTAAACGCACGTTAAAACATATCAATACGAGACCCGGACCCTAAGACACGACGCACGCATAAACCGTCACTAAAACTATTTCCCGTTCTCGCCAAACAGGTCTGTTCGGGACCTGTTTCGACCTCTTTAAACCCAGAAAAACCTTAATTAAATTACATGACCTAAAAGTACTCTGAGTTAGGGTTCCAAGGACATATTATACACCTCCTAACGATTTTTCTACATTTAATTACGGATTTTATAAGATCAGCCCGCAGAACAGCGAAAAACAACACTTATCAGCATAAAACGACGATTTGGCCTAAGCTACGTTCCGAACTGGATTTTGCACAAAACACAGAAACGTTTATAGACTTAAAAAGGGAACTTTTGGCACCGAAATCACCCCAATCCGAGTTACGAGGAAAAAGTTACAGCTTACGCAAAACAGTGACCGAACTGCAGTTTCTTTTACATAAAATGACGATTCACTGAACTTACGACCACTTTTCCACCTAGCTAGAGGCCGAACCAGTTTTCCGCTAAAACACTGAAAACATGCCCGACCCCGAGCTTGAACCGTGGGCGCCAGTTTCGGCTCAAACGGAGTTACGACAGAAAAGTTATGATCACGCGAAAACTGGACAGCACACTTAGAATTTTCATAAAATCACGATTTATGAAAACGGTTCAAGGCTCAAACGATTTGGGATTTACGCTACGATGATTTAGAGTTCAGGCCTGGAGTGTTTAGGGTTCCTCCACGAGTGTTACCCTCTGCCACCGCTCTCCACCCACGGCCACCGTAGCGACGGCGTGCGGCAGTGGTGGTCTCGCCGGAAAAACGAAAAGGAAAAAGGAAAAGAAACGAGACGAACGAGAGCTACTTACTTCACGACGACGCCTCACCACCACAACCACTCTTCTCCCTCTCGACCTCCGACGACTCAAGGCGGTGGCGACCTCCGGCGACAGCAGCAGCGGCGGCGATGACTGCCGCTGCGTTCTTTCTTCTCTTCCCTCTCTTTCTCGCGATCTCTCTCCCTCTCTCGCCGACAGAAAACACGCCGGCGCCGGCATCTTGGGCTGAACGGTGATGACAGCCAAAGAAGAGGGGGGGGAAACGAAGGGTATAAGGGTTGTGTTTCGCTGTTTAAGTGCGACGCAGGAAAAAAAAACGAGAGGAGATAGCGATAGGGTTTTTCTTTTCTTTCTTTGTGGTGTGTTGTGTGAGTCGTGAATTGAGAACAAGAAAAGGGGGTCAGTTTCATTCATGGGCCGACCCCATGCATACTACTTTGCCACAAAACACATTTCGTCCCTAGGTTTTCAAGGCATTTCCATTTCTTTCAAACTTAAATAAGGATTTTACTATTTAGTCCCTAAAAGACAATATCTTATCGTGTACGGTCTTCCCCGCCAAGTCCCATTAATACGAATTCGTTTAGAGAAGGATTTAAATAAATAAATGCGAAAAATAAATCATACCGGAACACGGGCTTTACAACTCTCCCCCGCTTGAATTAGACTTCGTCCCCGAAGTCTACGTCCGCAAACAGCTCCGGGTAATTTTCCCGCCTCTCAACCTCAGGTTCCCAAGTTCACACGAAACCCTTTCGGTGTTGCCACTAGGCTTTCACTAACTGGAACCTAATTTCTCACACCGTCTAAGAATCTCCCGAATACTTCCTTACCAACAACACTCCTTCAAGGACACTGAAAACGCGATTGGAAGATCACTCCAACAATTGAAACCATTCCTAGTTAAACGACTTCGGTTGTCTCCCAACCTTAGATGATTCATACCTCCCGATTAAATTTCAAGCTCTAACCATCCTAAAGTGCTCACCAATGTACCCTACAGGATACTCGAATCCGATCATTCCTACCATTAACTGACGATTAACTTCCACGAGTTCTAATAGACTCCAAATATTTTCAATAAATTATATTAACAAAACATCGACCCCCTGCCGAACATCGGTCCAACCGATTACAATAACAAACATCGGCCACCCGCCGAACATCGGTCCAACCGATTACAATAAATCACATAAGCGTGGTATTATCCTAGACACTAACACAAATAGATATCCCCCACAATCAAGTCAACTAACACACACGTAGGTCATTCCACCATAACCATTCATCACAAGTGATCATTTCAGGGTTACTACTACCATCACCAAGATTATCTTAAAATCGGCTACAATTCTCCGATTACACCAAAGGTGTTTGGCCTCAAGCCCAAAAGTCGACACCTAAATATACCACTTACCTCAAAAGGTTCTACGCATTTATTCTCTTTAATACAAAGGGCATCATTCCCTTAATCGATACCATTCGGCCTATAATACCAACACGCGTGGAATACCCAACCTTCTACCGTATACTTATCCTCCACACTTGCTCTACGAAGTCTAGTCACACCGTATCGAGGATACACCTTGACGTCTACCTCCCAGGTACGCCTCAAGACCCAGCACACCGGAACTACCTCCCAGGTAAGTGCCCACAACTATATCCTCCTAGTACCTACTGGAAAGTCTAGGTTAAAACACATGAATACCGGGGTCCCACCCCGAGATACCCAACCGACCATTACCAACGACTGACTAACGTGTCTAAGGATCCAAACCAAACAACCTACCAACAGCATGCCTATTCCGGATTGACTCACTCACCCAAACATGTAAACACTCAACGTGCAAAGAATGTCAAACGGTGCGACAAAAACAACTCATCAACTAGACTCCACATCGAGCCATTAAAACCGGGCAATTGGCCCATGACTAACTCCAAGTCAAAACCGAGCAAAATGTTCCACACTTGCTAGACCCATAGGTCGGAAAATGCGTTTAAACAAAGTTTAAGCAAGCAATACTCTGAAATCAACCTTAGTCCCAGACTCAACACGGGTTAAACAAAAGAGTTTTCCAAAAGGACTCACAACCTAAAACAAATTCTCGAAATGACACATGACACTTAAAAGTACATTTCCCCAAATGGTTTACAAAATCATTTACAAAATATTTTCAACATCAGGATTTTCATCTCAAAAAGATCGTATGTAATAAAACTACTATTACCTGATCGATAGATACGCAAAACTGGACACGCTCGTCCCACATAGGAAAATCATGTTGAAAATTGTCCTATTGCAGTTCGGTTTACTTACACAAAGCAAAGCGTAATGAATAATTTCTTTAAAATGAACCGCCTCGATTCCAGTATGGATTGACTCATGACATGCATTTAAAGTAACCGTTTGACCTTAAACAGGGTGCGACAAAGGTGTGCACATAATTTAAAATAAGTTTCACGACATTTGATTCAAAAATTCTTCTTTCTAATCATAAAAAGACGTGGTACAGGGTTCGCCACAAATTTTTCGCGCGTCAGCTAGTCACACAAAACGATGACACGGTTTACAGATATATTTTTGTTAAAACACAACTGCCTCGTGTAAGTTTCAAACTTGAAGACAGAAACCAGTCCGCTTCTATTAATTGGAAATATCGACTACAACCTCATAAAAATCTCAAACTAGGGGCAGGCATGCAAGCTTGTAACACTTCCTCAAGTTTCGTACTTGGGACATATAACGTCAAAACATTATAGTTTAAAAAATGTATTTATCGAAAATGCTCAAAATACTTGCTTCCTCCAAAGCAAAAGTTTTTAATTTCCAAAAAGAAAAGATCGGTAATTCTAAATTAACCGAATGTCAACAATCTACGCATTTATATTTCCAAAATATAACACATTGTAATCGAATGCATGATATTCACAACATTAAAACACTCATTGGATCAAATGGTCTTTCATTTCGACAAAAAGGAACTAAAACATTTTCATGCACGACTCGTTTATCGAAATGTCGAGAACAAAGGTTACCCCAGTATGCATATCCCTAAGTCGATAAATCGCATTTTCATCGAAATGTCAATAAAACCTTTAGCTGACTGAAAAGCGCACTAAACAACTCCTTATGAAATGTTACCAAAATTCCTCCATGCACCACTTATGTCACGCATGAATCAATCCACACACTGAACTATTTGCAATAAAATACTTAGTAACACAAACTCTCGAAAGAAAAGTTAAGCGACACAAGAATTCCAAACTCATTTTAAACAAATCACCAACAAAATTTGTAACCCTCGTTATAAAAAGGTTTCATGCACTTTCAAAACCATAATTCGACATCTTGTGTGTGTGCTAAACATTTCCCCAAAATTCCAAAGCACAATCCATATAAGGATTGGAAACACAAAAATTAGTTAATGCAATCCTATTTTCAAAATAGACT